>JAQQZX010124091.1:0-10156 GCA_030068355.1 Notoglanidium maculatum | reverse complement strand
GTGACCAGAGTAATATAAACAGTATTGTAGCAGCATGTACAGTGTAGCAGTGTGTGATGTATAATGAATCAGATATGGTATGAAATGATATGAATGTTCTGAAATATGACAAAGAATATGATATGAGGTCCTGTTTCAGTCCCTATGGTAATGCTATGAGGGGAGTGGGGGCATGTTCTGATTTAGGACTCGAATGGCCTGAGGATAGAAGCTGTTCTTGAGTCTCTCTGTTTTTGTGGACATGCATTTATAATTGCAGTGCCGATACTTGCGCTATATTTGTAAAGAACATAGCATTTCATGAAACATACTGTGGAATTTTCCATTGACATATGCACAATTCTTTTTCTGTAAAGAGTGATAATACCTGAAACATGGGTCATTTCTGTATCGCTCATTTTAGGTTTCTCTCTTTTTCTGCCTGTACAAGGGGTTGGATGCATAATAGCTTCCCGTGGCTGATGTCTTTCTCGAAAGGAATTCTGCGTAATGCAAATAACGGTGCATGTGTGGCTTCTGCTTCAATCGATATTTCACATCATTTCATGAATGCTGCGTTATGGATGCCTTCTTTCTCAACTGATAATTCTTATCATGGGCATAATGGCTGTTGACATATAATTTTTGTCCCAATTGAAAGTCTGGCTTTGTCGCGGAAGAAACGTGGCCTTGTTGATACAGTCTGTTCTTCTCTCTTCTTGACATTTTCATACGAACTTTGGCAGGTTTTGTACGACTAGGATCTTTGCTACATTTAGTTAATGAGTTCACTGGGCTACATAAAGATGCTGGTGCCTGGGCACTCTCCAGTACAATAGGAATAGGTTTTATGTTTTCACTGTTCGTTATGGTTTTCAAATGTGAAAAAAATGGCATGAGCTCATACAACCATTCATCATGATCATGACCATGTGGTCCCAGAATACATGAAGTCAGTCAATCATATCACTCAAACTGACAAAGGTCAACATAACAGCAGTGCCATACTCAATGGGGAATTCCTTCGGCATTCTAGAGTGGGGATCAAAAGAGCCGTATCTAAACATCAATCCACGTCGTCCCTAAACACAGCAACGGTGAGGCAGATTGTAGTTAGCAATGCATAAATTACATCACATGACAAAGTAGTCTTTTGGAGAGCTTTAGGAAGTCTGCACCATCAGGTCCAACTTGTCTCAGATATCCTTACAGGCACTTCACAACATGATAAGTCTGTCCCTAGATTTCAACACTATCTGGCAACTCGTCAAAAGCCAAGTGAACCGGTGCTATTCTGCCGGCACTGCTCAGCCTGAACACTACTATACTACACTACTTCTGTACACGACTATACATCAAGTTACTTTTTTGTAAGATGTAGTCAAGATCATTTCTGTTTAGCAGGGTTCGATCATGAAGGGTAGCAAGAAATGTGAGTGAATTGCAAGTGCATTGCCGGTTCCTGTTACGCTCATACCTTGCATCACCTTGACTCTGCGATGCCTATGGCCGCTGATGCCATTCTGACTACACTTCATGTCCATCTGGGCATGACAAGGTACCTCATTTACCTGCATTTGTCTCTCACTCAACTCATTCCAGGCAAAGGAAGGCTGACATGGTGTTTCGACTTCTGAGAAGTCCAACATCTGCCAGTGGTGTTTCTGGGCTTCAGAGCACTTTTCCTTTCATGCCATGCTTTAAATACTACAAAAACCTGTACAGTATGTAAGGAAATGTATTTGACAACTGAATGTAACAGACACTTGTAACAGTTTATTCTGGGGTTAGTTATGTACAGTATGATTATTATTAATCATTAATCATTAATCATCAATCAATCATCAATCATTAATATTATTATGATTATATTTTCCAAAATTACACTTCTCTGTTAAGCAATTAATCTGCAATTATACAATTATAACTTGTATTTCACACTTGCTCTTATTATGATGGACAGAAAATTCTTGTTATTCAATCAAGATTTTATAGCTTCCCAATACTTTTATGGTGCAATGGTTTGTCATAAGCAATAGTACTCAGATTTAGAGAAAAAATAGTGTGCAATCAAAATAATGAACAATGACAAACGATTATCAGAATATACTCAACACAAGTTAGGTCAATTAACATTTCAGTTTCATTGGTCTAAAAAAAGGCCTAAAGAAAAAAAAAGACAGAATGATTAATTTGAATACGTTTATTGAGGTTGGCAGAGAAGATATGAAAATTGATAAGAATTTAATTTCCAAAACATAAGTAGGAAAGCAGAGAAAGAGCTTACTTGTCCAGACCAATACAAATCTCCAAGTAAATCTAACAAAAGAGAACAAAATAATTAATGTACAATCACAAAATAAATCCTCATTCCTTAAAGACAAAATTTGCTTATTGGTATTAACAGGTATTATCATTGACGTCAAATGGAGTGGGGTTATTAAAATAAAGGGTGATGGTTCAACTCTTCAACAAGGAGTTGTCGCTCCTAGTGAATATAAACAAATTTCCACATTTTTAACAAAATTAAATAAATGAATAACCTAATAATTTCCTATTGGTTTTAGACCATGTTTGTGCAGTAATTAGATATTGAAATTGGTGTTTTGGTCCTTTTCTCACCACTCCAATCTCTTCGTTAAACCCACAGTACTGAGACACACAGAGGTCTCACTAATGGACGCCAATCGATAGATTGTTCAGGAAAATGTCTAAAGAGAAAAAAGACAATTAATTTGAATATATTTTCAGACAGGCTTTGAAAGTTTATAAGCATTTAATTTCTAAAACTCATGTAGGAAAGTAACAAAGGACTTACTTGTTCAGAGCATTATAAAAATCCAAGTAAATCTAGCAAAAGAGAACAAAAAAATTGGAGGATTAATGTACAATCACATAATAAATACACATTCCTTAGAGACAAAATTTGCTTATTGGTATTAACAGGCCAGAGTATCACTGATGGCCAATACTGTCTTGACACACTGTCTTTTAATGCACCATTTATCATCATTTAAAACCTATATATACCTGATATAAAAGATCATAGCAAACATACTATGGACTTTGGTATTAAGAACAAGTTTATGCATTTTAAACAGGTTCAGTAACTGGTACTCACCAATAAAATACAAACCATACTGAAAAATAACAGTAAACACAGGAATATCTTTGCACACTGGTTTATGAATGTGTACAGCCATCAAAAATGCCAACATACATATTTTTATTAAGCGGTCATTGCCAGTCACCCATGACTAAATAACAATGGAAAACACGCTACGGTGTAGACTTGGATTGTATCGCAACATTACAGTATACCAGAGTATTTAGATAACCCGATGGTATTACGATGGTATTATTTTCAGTTATTAACTCACATTATAATGACGGACGGGCAATCATAATGTTAATTATATATAAAATAACGCTGTGAACCCACTCCGCTAACAAGTAAAAAAGCTATTAAACTTTATACCTTTGGCACCACATTCGCTTCAACAAAACCCTTGTTTTCACATTTTTGAACAGCTGCTTGTAAATAGTTAGGCCTACTTAATGTTAACCTGTGAAACATTAATGTTAGCATTACTAAACACTAAATGCTAACTTACCATGTCTGTAAAATGAAAGCATATCAAAAAGTGTCTCTTACACAATAATAAATTATTCCAAGCGGTCTCTTACCTCAAATCAGTTACTTCAAAAACTGTTCAAAACCTGCCAAAACACACACAAAACTGCCCAAAATTGGATTAATTTTTACTTCAGTGTTTTAACTGCCACAATTACTTACTACAACATAATTAAAAGCAATGCACACAGGCAGCCGAAGCATACATAGGGCTTACTATCTTATTATTAAAACAATCTTGCTGAGAAACAGCAGCCAACCACAACACCCCCCCACAACATAAAGCTGCTTTTACATAAATTTTTTTTTTTTGTAGTTTTGCTCAGCTGTGTTATAAACAAGCACACTTCTTCAGTTTTATTTTTACTGTTGTTTATAATCCATTCACATTTATGCTCCTCTTTGCACAAACACATTCAGAATGCGTTTATCTAGGGTCCAATTAGTTTGTGAAATGTTAATATAACGGTTTTTAATAAGGTCTGAAGACTTCATTTAAAATAGCCATCAATATTTTTTTTTGTTTAATTATCAGTGAGGAAATTTGTGGCGGAAAAAATAAATTTCTTTGTTTTCACTTAAGTCAATTATCTGTCTAAATTTTCCTGGGTTTTCTATGGGGAGGCGTGTTTTCCTCGCTGCATCAGCAGTTCAACTGCGCAGCTTCTCTGTTTGGAGAGCAGCTGCAGAGGGGTGAGTGTACTGTGAGATCAGGATAGAAAAGTTTTAAAATTATGTAAAAGATTCTTAAAATTAGTTTGAATAACTTAAAAAGTGTTCGCCGTATGCTGTTACACGGTTCTATTTACAGGGTTTTTTTTCTTCATATTGAGTATTTATGTATTTATTTCGGTTAACACGTGGGAAATTGCAGCACATTAAACTGCGTGCCTTGTTCAGGGCTAATACTTTCTCCCATTTCTTTCTTTCTTTTGTCCTTTGGGCACCTGTAGGTAGGCTAGACAAAGGCAGACGCGAGGCTTGGTGCATTTCTCACTACATTTTTTTAATTTGTTCAGTGTTCTGCAATAAACACTGAACACTCATTGTAACACTGTCAGTGCATGTACTTATACGCATGTACAGTGTCATGTACTTATACGATAGAGACCGAGTGTGACCCAAGTGATGTTGAATTGGAGTTAAGAAGAGGAAGTCACAATGGGGAGGCAGTTCAAACATCAAAAGCTACAGGAGAAATTCTTTCTCCTATATGTTGTTCTACCCGTGTGCCTGCTAAAAGTGTGCTTCCTGATCCAGATATGACTTCTCCTGATTTGGGTAATCTCATCACTCAGTTAGTTCAACAAATAGGCCAGTCTATTGCAACTCAGTTACAGAAGGGGTCTGAAACGGAAGAATTAGAGGATGCACATGCTCAAAATGCACATCCCATGCAACCTTCAGTTGACTCCCATTCATTTAATCTGATGTGGGTAAAGCTAGTCATGCATTCTGATGTAAAATAATGCTCCAGTTTCCAGGGAGATGGGTCTGATAAGTTCTCTGTTCATGAGTGGGAAGAACAAATGAATACTTATTTGAGGAAGAGAGGTATACCTCTGGATGAGCAAGCTCAGGAGATTTTGTTGAAATTAGGAGGGAAGGCTAAAGATATAATTAAAATTACTCTTTTTAGCAACTCCTCCCTCAAGCCCAGTGAGAAAACAAGTGTGATCATTGATTATATTGAAGCAACATTTTAGTGAACTAACCTATTCAACAATGCCCCTAGCTGACTTTTACAATACACTACCTAAAGCAGGTGAAAGTGCCATGGACTACTGGATTTGCCTGTACAAAGCTATTGATGTAGCTGTTTTTGAAAAGGCAAGGTCGAAGGCTAGAAGATTCTGACAGGGGGTTGACAGTGATCTTTGTAAAACACTGTCCTGACCCTGCCCTGTAAGCCATTTTCAAGTTTAAGACCGCTGATAAATAGATGGCTAGCGAAATCCAAGAGAGATATGATGTGCATCAGGCAGAGAGGACATGGCAACAAGCCAGATGAGAACATAATGTTCCAGGGAGATGTATAACAGCACATGTACAGATATCTGTTTTTGCTCAATCCCAAGCATTATGCAATTCTCTAAGCACCCCTCAGCAACATGCAAGAACAGTGGATGTTACCACAAGAGATGAAGATGACAGAGTGCAAACCCTGATTGGTCTTCTGGACCATATCATCCAACAAAGCAATTAAGTAACTTTTGGTGCACCGGGCCTCTCCTGGTTGGAGTTAACCATTTCAAAAATCTTGCAAGGTTTGTGGAGCTACAAAACATTCCACCACTGTACATTGCAGATGTGATGGGCTCTGTCAGGCTGGTCTTCATCCAGGGCATTGGAAAGGAGAGTGTAAGAACTGCTCTTCCGGGGATAGAGATTCCAATTTGCAGACTTCCCAGGGGCAACAGCCAATGGTTTCATTGAGCCTGCATGCGGGGAGGGAACATGTAGGTGGTAATGACAAAGCCCTCAACAATGTTAATGGAATTGACCTGGAACAACAATATCTGAACACGTGCGCTGCAGTGTCTGCAAATGTCCAAGTGGTTGTGCAGAATTCTCAAAGAATCGAACCATGCGAACTATTCTATACTCCTGTCAAAGTAAACGGGGTGTTTTCTGTGACGGGGATGCTCGATTCGGGCTCAATGACCTGCACGCTTAATGAAGAGTTGGAACTTAAGCTGCTCCATGAGAATTTGATTTCAAAGGATCAGCAACTGTGTGAGCAGGCAATCCTGATTGGCTGCGGAGGTCACCAAACGTGCCCAAAGTGTATATACAAGGTGGAACTTGAAGTGTATGGCTTCTCATGCACTGTCCTAGTGCTTGTAGTCCTTGGGCAGAAGGATGGTCTTATTCTTGGATCTAATGTGATGAAGTACACTATATTGCCAAAAATAATTAATTCAGGTGTTCCAATCACTTCCAATGGCCACAAGTGTATAACTTCAAGCATCTAGGCATGCTTTTCAGACAAGCAATCACCTTGAAAAGGAACTGCAAATTAGCTGATGTCTCTCCCTGTTTAGCTGCTGTTGACTTTACACTATCTCAAAATACCAACTCAGTTGTGGATTCCCAACCAAAATCCAGTAAGGCGACCAGCTCTGGAGATCTGAAAAGCAGACTTATCGAAGTGGGGCTAGGAGACATAGACACATGCCAAATTGGTCATACAAGTAGGCGGGAACTTGCGCAGCTCCTCATTGATTACAATGACATGTTCTCAAAGCACACCCTGGACTGTGGCGAAGCGAAGGGCTTTACTCACCATATCTGTCTAATAGACGACCGTCCTTTCCGCATTCCATACTGAAGGGTTCCTCCTTGTCATTATCAGATCAGTGGCTTGAGAGTGGATAGGATTTATGTCTACACTCCTCACATTTCCCATACATACATTGCTTACTTGTGGTGTCACAGGTAATGGACTGTCAGGCTTTCCAAATTAGTGTCGAGGTGCATCTGATGAATTTTTTTGGCAATAAAACCTAGATTTTCATGTTGTTTCCACATGCATGTTTCACGATCTGCCATTGTTTGATGCACAACCCAGTAGGGGTGAAGTCAATATGATAGACAGAGGTTGGTATGCTCAGCCAGTAACTTCAAATGAAGGGTCTTCAGTGAATCCATTAGTAATCTTTTCTGCATTTTCTTCTTTTCTTTTGTAACTGTTTGCTTTTTTCCTGATGAGATCCTGCTGACATCACGTAAAAAGAATGACCTCACGGTTGATCTCAGTGTGGCAATAATTCCTTTGTGTTTCTTCTTCTGGTTCCTTCCTGTTTCTTCTTCCTTCGTGGTTCTTCTTCTTCTGCAAACATTTTCATTTGCCTCTTTTCTCCACCTCCTTGAAAATCCAAAAATCTCTTCTGCCTATCTCTGCAGACTATACTTCAGGATTTTGCTGGCGACTATTCCTGCTATGATTTGTCTGTCACTCTCTCTCTTTGAATTTGTATACTTGGTACATATTTCTTCAGCTACTGTTGTATGGAGCAACAGAGTTCTTCTTAGGGATGTGCCCGAGATTTGCCAAATTAACTTGTTGACCTTGGATCTTGGAGATGAATGGTCCTTTTTCAATCATTGTAGCTCTATTATGCTTTTGTGGGTTTTTTTTTCGTTATCCACACTCAATTTATGTAGCTTTTGGTGCATGTAAACAATCTGCAAAGAGGATGTCATTTTGTACTTACCTATATGGCAAGTGTTACCTTTGTAATTATTACAAATTAAAATGGTAAAAGTACAAGTAGGACTATTTCCCTATTTGTTGTACCAGTACAGTTCCTTTACCTTTTTTACTTAAATATAAATCATCTGTGCTTACACTAACTTACATTTCTCAGCAGACTAAATATCTGTTCTGACCTTGAAGTCCCGGTATGAAAGCTGACTGGAGATTCTGGTCTTACTGGGGGATCAGGACTGACTGGAGGGGTGTTTAGTCCTTCAAGTGTCAAGGGCACGCTGCTCTCAATCAATGCAGTCATTTTGCCTTTTCTTCTTCCCTTCTTGTACATCTGTCCTTCACCTCTCTCTCTCTTTTTCAAAGTACTGCTGTCTATGCTATTTGTCATCATCATTCATGGCACAGTAGCACCTCAGCTTTTCAGCAGAACTTAATGGTGTGCCTGAACTCTGTAGAAAAAAAGTTTTTAAAATGTCTAACCTATTGAAAATTATCTAATCATGATTTGAACACAGCTGAGTTCATTCTGAGTTAATAATCCCATCCTAGTAGTTGCTGCAGCCTTAACATCCTACTTGAGGGCAATAAAAGAAAAACAAGCTAACTTGTATTCTGGTAAATATAGTAATATTTAAAACTAGTAACATTTAAAACTTTTAAAAAAGTAACATTTAAAACTTTTAAAGTATGCCAAATTACACATACCCAATTACTTTTACTATAAATAAATGATTGTTCCTTCTGTGTAAACTGAATGAGATGTAACCCTAATACTATGGTGCAACCCTGTTACTTGAATTACAATAACAGGGTTGCAAAAAAACACCAATGTTAACCTTTTCTCAGTAATAGATGCTAGCTGTAGAATGTAGAATTACTGTCAATATCAAGGACAAACTAGTTAAATAAAGAAATCTTAATATAAATAAAACAATCTTTGAAATTCATTTGTGTTATTCTGATATGAGTAACAGTGTTGCGGTGCTTTGGATGACCCACTTTAGGCTGAAAAGATTGGAAAAATAAAAAAATTCAAGAGAGGACTTACCTTTGGTCTACCCATGGTGTTAGCAAATGGCTTGATGTCATTTCCTCTGTGTCATGTGACTTAGTGAGCTGCAGACTGCACACCCTGATGAACTATTTATTGTCACCGGAGTTTCAACCATGCAAATCTCAAGTCAGTGCTCCCAAAATTCCATTAGCATGTGGACTTTGCAATGAAAGGGACAGTGTATAGTGTTTATACGAGGTGGAACTTGAAGTGTATGGCTTCTCATGTACTGTCCTAGTGCTTGTAGTCCCTGGGCAGAAGGATGATCTTATTCTTGGATCTAATGTGATAAAGTACACTATATTGCCAAAAATATTCACTCACCCATCGAAATAATTAAATTCAGGTGTACAAATCACTTCCATGGCCACAGGTGTATAAATTCAAGCACCTAGGCATGCTTTCCAGACAAGCCAATCACCTTGAAAGGAACTGCAAATTAGCCGATGTCTCTCCATGGTTAGCTGCTGTTGACTTTACGCTATCTCAAAATACCAACTCAGTTGTGGATCCCCAACCGAAATCCAGTAAGGCGACCAGCTCTAGAGATCTGAAAAGCAGACTTATCGAAGTGGGGCTAGGAGACAGACACATGCCAAATTGTGGACAAACACATGGACAAACGCACTGGATCTTGTTTACACAAACATTCCCGGTGCATACCCATACCTTGGCTACTCAGACCACATCTCTGTTATGCTAATGCCAACATACAGACCGCCCATCAGACATACCAAACCAGTTCTGAAGCAGGTGAGAACCTGGCCAGCAGGAGCCATCTCTGCTCTTCAGGATTGTTTTGGGCACATTGGCTTGCATATATTCAAGGAGGCTGCAACCAATGACAACAACACCGACTTGGAGTAGTACACATCATCAGTGACCAGTTACATCAGCAAGTGTGTAGATGACATCATTGCCTCCAAGACCATGATGGTATGTGCTCCAACAAGAAGCTGTGTATGACTGCAGAGGTGCGTGAGCTGCTGAGGACCCATGACTCCGCCTTCAGAGCAGGTGACAAGGCGGCCCTAAGAGGCCAAACTGTCTCGGGCCATCAGAGCAGCAAAGCACACACACAGCCAAAGAATCCACAGCCACTTTCAAGACATCGGTGACATGCTGCATGTGTGGCAGGGCATCACTGACTACAGGACAACTACACATACTTGTGACAGTGACACCTCCTTACCAGATGTGCTTAACAACTTCTTTGCACAGTTTGATGCACGGAATGATATAACAGCAAGGAAGACCACCCCTTCTCACAGTGACC
>JAQQZX010124011.1:0-10157 GCA_030068355.1 Notoglanidium maculatum | reverse complement strand
TGGATTACCGTTTTGATTCCTCTGCCTGGTTTATACGGATCTGCACTTGCGTCCGATCTAGTGAGTATTGCATGACAAATAGAGACATTTTTTAATAAAACTGAAATAATATATGCACAATTATGTAGTATTTAAAATAAAGAACCTTTTCATATATTTATTTTTAATTGGGACAGATATGTTTCATCATAGCTACAGACACTTTATTGCTCAGGCTTGTGATAAAGAGTTTTTTCCTTATTTTTGGCAATAATAACATTTATAATCATATTTGTTTTTAATCCTTGTTTCACCCACACTTCAACTACGCAGTCCAAAGTTTTCTTTACTCTTCAAACATAACACTACTATAATAAAGACCATGCAGATCTAGCTCCTCACACTTCTCCAAAATCCTAACCATGATCCTGATGCTGAATTTGATTTTCCTGCTCTTCGTGAGCACAAACCAGGCAGATCACTTTTTGGAGCCGTGTGTAAGCAGCATTGTGTCAGAACTGAAGAAGATAAAAACCTTAGAGGCTGAAATTCAGGAGCTGAAGAAACATATCACAGGTAATATCTGTTCATCAGACATGATCAGTATCTATAATTTTGTCCTGTACAGGATCTGGAGACAGAAATCATTAACATTACCTTTTTTTCTCTTCTTTTTTATTTTTTTACAAGATCATCCCAAAGTGGCGTTCTGGGCCACAACTTCCAGCTCTCCAAGTGGTACTAATGCCATTGGACCATTTCAGGACTATCAGATACTGGTGTATGAGTATGCTTTGACCAACATTGGTAATGCCTATGACACAAAAACAGGTAAGTAATCTGGGAGAGGAAACAAAGTTAGGCAGTTATCAAGGGAACTACCTTAGGCCCATAGCCACGCTGAGGCAACTGAGGTGCTCACCTCACCTCAAAAAAAAAGATTGATTTTTCTTCCAAATTAGTAATCCATTTTGTAGTGACTAAATAGATTCCCTAGCACAATAATGGCGTTTTTCCTAGTCTTCTAGTCTTTAATGGTATTAGTCTAACACCGAACTCCTCACCCTGTAGTTCTTTTTAATACTACGACGACTCTGTTTTCATGGTATGAGGTCATATTTGAAAGCAATAATAAGTCCATGACAGTTATTTACACGTATTATATTATAAAAGTGTGCATAGACTTTATTTTATTTTAGTATAATGATAGATTGATTTAACAATAATAAATCAAATAGAGTCGTATCAAATAGAGAAAAGCTCATATGGTTGAAGTGATATTTTTTGAAGTCTGGCTAGAGGCCTGACAGTGAGAAGTTTTAGATTGTGGGATGTCTATAGTGATTTATACCTGACTTCAGCAGCTCCGTTCTAACTGAAATCTTGTCTCCAGGTGTGTTCACTGTTCAAAATCATGACAAAATGATGATATAATAATTGAAAAGTCATAATAAAACAAGCATGCATAAAATCTGAGTGTCTTTTCAACTTGTTAAACAACAACCTTCTTATACAAGAAAATGAAGAATTAAGTCCAAGACATATACAATAACAATGAAATCATTTTCCAGTGTTATTTTAATATCAGGGTGCTGATTAGCTGTTGTGGTGTCTTTATTTTGTGGTCAGACTGTAAAATAATTTCACAGGAAAACAAAACAAGTAAATGTGACACATTATTAAACACACTGACTGCATAAAGTTACATAATATTTTTTAAATATTATTGAAAATGATTTCATGATGGTTCGATGTCAAACACATGATTGAAACCACCCTGTTCTCTTACTGTGTACTTGATCAAATTAGTCCTGGGAAGAAATATATGTCATATAAAGCCTGTAGGTAATGTATGTAAAGAACACAACACCGCTGCATGCAGAATGTATGCAAATAATCAGTGGCATGGCGGTGGCGTGATGAAGTCCATACTTCTCTTATGGAGTCCACAGTTTTCTGCTATATTAAAGGTAACGCATAAAGATTCCCCTCCTCACACTTCACCACAATCCTAACAATGATCTCCGGCCCTGAATGTGTGCAGTCCAAAGTCTTCTGGAATGATCAAGCAACTTAACTCTCCTGTGGATTAGACTCCTCGTCTGTGCAGCAACGATGAACCTTTAACTGAATTTGTCTTTCTTGCTGTTCTTGGCTCAGGAAACCATCTCGCAGGACATCATGCCACCGAGCGTGAACATCCTCGCTGAACTGAACTCCTTAAAGGAGAGAATAAAAGTGATGGAGGAGGAGATAAATGAGCTACGCAGAGAGAACAGAGGTAGGGAAAGCAGGTAGCTGTGGATGTAGACTCAGACCTGACTGTGGTTAAGTCTTCTTGAGTTATTAGGCTTTATTACAAATGATATAAATGTGTGTTGCTGTAAATCCAAAGTGTCCAAAGAGACAGAGCTTTAATCAGTAGTGCACTTATTATTATTACTTTCATGTCTATAGAGCAGACGAATCAGCTGGAAGCTGGAAGGACGGACGAACTGCTGCCTAAGAACAAATGTAAAGTCTAACATTTACAGCTCGTACGCAAACATCTGACTCCGCTCTCCTTACATCACAATCTAAGGCTTATATTTGAACAAGTTTCCCCTTTAAAAAGAAAAAAAAGAATATAATTCCCTGACTACACCAAAGCCAAACGTCAAATTACACCATTAGCTGCTTTATTAATGATCAACACCAAACGTTAAGCAAAGTTAGGATAAAGCTCGTTCATTTACATCCAGTGACAAGGGGCATAAAATAATCAGAGCTGAATTCAAATATCGTCCTTACTATTATAAAGTTTACTATTTTCCAACATGACAGACAAAAAATCTTGTGAAATAAAGACAAAAATACAGTAAAGGAATTATTGATGGATCGATTGATTGATTGATAGGTAGATTGATTAATGTACACAAGAAGAAGCCGGAAAAGGGAAGGAAGAAATACATAACGTAAAAAGCAAGAAGATGACAGAAAACTTTAAAAATAAGAATAAAAATGATAGAAAACGAAAACATTAAATATAAATTAAAAAAGGAAGCAAAATCAATCAATAAACAGTAAGAAAGAAAGAATGAATAACATGAATGAAGGAAACAAAAAAGTAAGGTTCAAAAACCAAAGATAATAAAAAAAAACAGACAGAAAGAAAGGAACAGTATAAAATAAACAAACAGCAGATGCAGAAAGAAAGAAAGAAAGAAAGATGACTGGAAAAGGCTGGATTTCACAGCAGGGAACTTGTACAAGGTCAAATTAAAGTTCTGAGAAAATTTAAAAGCTGAACTGTTTTTTTTTTTATTATTATTATTTTTATCACAACTGAGTTTAACGTCCGACTGATAAACCTAACTTTATTACTTTTACATTCCGGCGTTGATGTCGCATCTTTAACATCCGCCATGTTTATCTTTCTGACTTTCTGCGTTTCAGATGTCAGAGTGGCTTTCTCTGCGTTCCTGTTAACCTCTGAAGGACCCTTAAACGTCGGCCCGTTCACCTCTGCAACGACGCTCGTCTATAAACACGTCTTTCTAAATATCGGAGAGGCATATAACCCCAACACGGGTACGAACACAAACATATAGAAATGGACACAAGTTAAAAATGCAGACTTGTGTGTAATATCGCTGATGTTTCTCCCCTGTCTGTTACCATCACTGCAGGAGTTTTCACGGCTCCTCTGAAGGGTGCGTACGTGTTCAGAGTTTTTTCCAAGGTGCTTGGGGGCCCGATGCAGGCCATGACTGCGGGTTTGTTTAAGAACGGCGAACACGTGTTCTCCACTCACGCCCAACAGGATGGAGGGTTTTACAGCTTGTCTAATGGAGTCAGTCTGCCGCTGGAGCGAGGAGACGCTGTTAATGTCCGTCTGTATGCCGGAACGTGGATATTCGACAACGGAGAACACCATCACAGCTCATTCAGCGGAAATCTGCTTTTCCCCCTGTGAGGAAACGCTTCAGACGACACAGGAGGCTACGATCAGGATTGTTTAGGGAAAATTACTTGTAATTGTAAATATTTAAATGGTAAATAGATTAAATAGATCCTCCAAATTCACAAAGTTCACAAACCCATAGTGACATTTTCTGTTCCACTCATGAATGTGCACAAATGCAGTAATATTGTCAAATGTATTAAAATAAACCACAAAAAAAAATTGTTGGGGGATGGTGTGTGTGTGTTCCTCAACCTCGGTTCCTCTACCAGAGGCCTGGGAGTTTGAGGGTTCTGTGCAGGATCTTAGCTGTTCCTAGAGCTGCACATTTCTGGACAGAGAGCTCAGTTGTTGTGCCTGGAATCTGTTGGAGCCGCGCTGCAGGTTTGGGAGTCACAGCCCATAATGCTCCTGTTACTACTGGAACCACTTTGGACTTCACCTTCCACATCTGTTCCAGTTGTTCCTTCAGGCCTTGGTACTTCTCGATCTTCTCGTGCTCCTTCTTCCTGATGTTACAGTCAGCTGGGATTCAGCCACATCCATCACTGTTTTCTGCTCCTTATCAACCACCACTATGTCTGGTTGGTTGGCCAGCAGCTGCTTATCTGTCTGGAGCTTGAAGTCCCACAGGATCTTAGCTCTGTTGTTCTCAACCACTTTCGCTGGTGTCTTGACAAGGTGCACATCAGTTATTGCAGTACCAGGACACACTGAGGAAAAGTGGGCTACTGGAACCCGACACTTGGAACTTGAAACTTGGAACTGATAGAATATTTATATTGGACAGAAGGTTGGAATGAGAGAGGAGGGATAGAGATCAGTGAAGGAGGAGGGAAAAGAGAGAAGGAGGGCTGGTTCAACAAGCTGTTTTATTAGCTGTAGTAACACCAAGGCACCATTTTGGACAGCATCATTTCGAAAAATCACTAGATTAATTCCTTAGAAGGTTCTTCTGAAACTACATATCTGGAAAATCCAACAATCTGTGGAAATAAGTACAAATTTCACAGACAGAAAAGCTGAAAATCTCTAACCCTGGGAAAGTCATTTAATTGCCTTGGTAAGTATTCCATAAATACAACTTTTAAAAAGCTGGTTATTTGCCGTAAAGTTCTGTAACAATATGAACAAAACATTCAGTAGAAAATGTCAATTGTAAATACAGATACAGTTTACAGCATATTTAATCTGAAAAGATAAACAGGTGTGTATCTGCAGATTGCTGTAAAATCTGAAATAGGAACATTATTTCAAAATAATGTTTACCTTACACTGTATTTTTATAAATATCATCACTTAACAAGTATGAACTTCATGCACACCAAACTAAACACTTCTAAATAAAGTGGGGTAATGTGGGCTGTATCGTTCCCTTCCCCCATGCGTGGGCCCCATACCACATTCCTGAGTGGGAGGGTGTGACGCAGACATGTCACTGTGCGGCTCAGAAATGGATTAAGGTCTTTCTTTTATCTTAATGCTCGTAGCCAGGAGTGTGTCATCTTTTTCATCTTTTTTCATTTCCACCTTTTCTTGTTTTCCAAATTTGATGTCACCCTTTTAATGATTACTTTATTGTTTTGTGTAAATTCTCTCTCTCGATGCAGAAGCCTCACAGGATCTTAGCTTGGCTGTTTTCCATCATTGTTCTGAGCAGATGTTCCTGTATACAATCCCTCCCATATCATAAATACTGGTTCCTCCCACGTCACTTCATAGCAAACCTACACTTAAGATTATTAACTCATAACACTGTACAAGATGCCAATAAACTCTGTTCTGAACTCTATAACTGACTGCGTGAGTGTCTCCGGGTCAGATTAGATGATGAACATCCTCCAATGATGGATGCAATTAAAACATTACTACATTCTGCTTGTGTCATCGGTCAGAGCAGGCCATCTTTGTGCTAAAAACAGTGTCTTCTGTTTCCCCGTGAAATGGCTGAGAAAAGAAGGAAAATGGATTTGTTATTCTGGTACCTGTGATTTTGAGCTAGTTTCAGGTCTTTTGTTTGATTTTTTGAGATACAGGTTGAAATGTTGCTGAAAACTGGCAACCCTACTTATTACGATATTAGCTCATTAACAGTGTGACAGGAAACACAGTTGCTGAATTAAATCCAGTTTAACAAAGGCCTGTCTAAAACAAGCTTCTAGACTGAACGCTGCATGATTGTACTGTGTGATGTAAATGCAGTACTGCGTTAAAGTTTAGTGCAAAGATGTTTAATTCTTTACTCGTTCTTAAAATTGTGAAACTGTGCCAAGAGTGGCACCAGAGGCGAGCTCAGTTATCACATTTAGATTAGGTGAGATTTGGTACTATGTTTTGTAGGAATGTGTTTATGGGTCTGTTGTTTGTGTCAGTAGTCTGAAGATGGCGCTGTTCAGTGCTGTGTGGTTCTCGGTTCTGCTGCTGCATCACTTTGGGCTCCATCTGAGTGCTGGTGCAGAGACTGTCAGCTGTCCTGCATTGGCTGGAGTCCCGGGTTCTCCTGGACACAACGGCCTTCCTGGAAGAGACGGCAGAGATGGACATCCTGGACCTAAAGGAGAGAAGGGAGAGATGGGTGTGTGTGTGTGTGTGTGTGTGTGTGTCTGTGTGTGATATCAATTCATAGTTATTTCTCTGTTCTAATTTCAGGGTTGAGTGTTCAGAGACCTCCAGGTGAAATAGATCCAGCAGGTTTAGTAGGTCCAGAAGGACCAAAAGGACAGAAAGGAGAGCAAGGTAAACCCAAAACCTGTTAAAACACACAATTCTAAAGTAATATTCAGATGAGTCTGCTCTTTGGGCTTAATAAGACAATGAGGAAAAAGTGAATAGAAACCACAATAAATAATTTTGAGTCATTTATTTTAGGGGTCATGGGAAATTTGTGAAATCTTAATCATTATAAAATGCTAATCCTTTTCAACTGTATTTTCTCTGAATTCCTGCACCTTTAGGAGATTCCCCGAGTGCATCTCTAAAGGAAGAGGTCGACCAGCTGAAACACCAGCTCAAAGTGTTGCTGCAGGGTGCGCAATCATACACGGGTGGAAGCCGATCACATTGATATCTTATTCATCATGTTTTAAAGTCTAAATTCTGCACAATAGCGAGAACATGAAATTAAACGATCACTGTATCTGTCTTTAGATATCTCGACCAAAGTGGCATTCACTGCCACGCTGTCTGACCTTACAGCTGGTTCTAGAAACATCGGCCCATACTCAAATCGCCAGACTTTAGTGTACGAAAACGTTTTGACGAACATCGGCAATGCATACAACGCCAAAACAGGTAACCACACGCTGTTACTGCGTTAGAAATGTACTGCATGCTTTTCACTCAGAGATGGTTGGATGTGTAGTCACCTTCTGAAAATCATACGAGTGGCTGTCAGGGGTCCAAACACAGGCAGGTTCATAATCCGGGTCAAAACACAGGCTCAACATACAGATAAATACCAGAATAATAAGAATGATGCAGGCTAAAAACTATTACACACTAGTACCTGAGGATGGATCAATACCGATATTGGAATAAAGTGTTGGACCAATAGCATGTTCATTTAGTAACTGCTATAAAAAAATGCTCCGACACCAACCTCTAGCTCCAGGTAAATATCCTATATTGTTCTGTTAACAGCAAATATGGAGGCCACAGTGACAGGATGAGCTCGCAGAGTCACATTTCTTCCTGATCTTTGAGTCTACGAACGAACACCGCTGGCTGATCCCGAGCTACAAAATTTGCTTTACTCTGCACATTGCCTTCATTTAAAATAGCAACGTAAATCTTTTTTCCAGGTATCTTCACAGCACCTGTAAAAGGAGCGTACTACTTCATTTTTGTCCTCTTCAACCCGACCAAGCTCTCAGCCGGCCTGTATCTGACGAAGAACGGAGAAATGGTAGTCGCAGCCTCTGATGACCCGTCTGGAGAAGACACTGAGGACACCTCAGGTAACTCGGCCACACTGCTGCTCGAGGAAGGAGATCAGGTCTACCTGCAGCTCCTGGAGGAACGGAGGTGTTACACAGACAGCTGGAGACGCAACACGTTCAGCGGCCATCTCCTCTTTACCATGTAAACTTCGCTGTGGTGGAGAGCCGCTTCCTCTGGTCATTACTGGCTTTTAACTTTAGTGAGAGAGAGAGAGAAGCCGTGTTCACATTTTCAAAAACATACCTTTTATCACGAATTTTAGCGAGAGTGATCTGAGACGAGACTATGGCTTGACACGTTAGCTCATTATCTCATTACTTCAACATTGTCAAGTCATTATTCCAATGTATTGTCTTTTTTATTTGGCCTTAACTCATTGTTTAAGCTATTATATAATTATTCCAAAATACAGCATTACTTCAACTTAATTACGTACTCGCTGCTTCAAAACAGCATGTCATTATTTTAACTTTAATATCTCATTACTTTTGCTTACTAACATTAACATTATTTCAAATTGCTGCAAATCTCATTATTTTGACTTAATATTTAGCACCCCACTATCTATCTATAAGACTGATTTATTGAGTATTAGCTATGACCATGACAGTGAGTGTTAGGAGTCCATGCCTTCTTTATATCTGAATGTTTTAAAGTGAATCACCAAGCGTTGGACGTCTAACTGAATTGCACGAATGTGAACAGAAGCATGTGGATCATATTGCAGACAAATAAATCAGTACTCTTACAATAAGCCTGGTTTCAATTTATTCATTTATTCGTTATAGTCCTTTGAATATGGTGCAAATATTCCAGCACAAAATAACCACAATACAACCACAGAATAATATCAGATTATTACAAATTCAATGAACACTGGCCCTCACACGCTTACGCTTAGAAACTAAAGCATGTTCTCTGTGTAAATCTGGTTTTGGAATGTTTAAAAAAAAACTTAGTGATTCTAAAGATCTGTCATTAAATATGCCCTTCAGGAATATATAACCATAATATAATAATAATAATATAATAGAATTATACATAATATAATCCATAACTACAGTTACAAAGCAAACGTGGATTAAGTGATCACTCGATTATTTCACTGAATGGAAAGAGCGTCTGTTCATACTGTTTACTTTCTTTGATTTTTATCATCATATTCAGTTTGTTTAAGCGCATTTTTAAGTGTCCTTTTTTTTTTTTTACAAGAATATCTTATTAAGAATTATTATTCATCAGGCCATAAATTGAAAAAAAAAGCCTTTTGTATGCATGTGTGTTAGTGAGCTTCATTACATTTTTTAAAATGTGACTTTTGTTTCAATTCAAAATCAATAGCTCTAAATCGAGTCAACACTTGGCTGATGTTTTTATGACCTTTTTGTGAAGTAACATCATGTACTTATCTATTTAAAGCAGGTAAAAACAAATGAAGATATTTGCAGCATGGAGGTTTAAAGGACTCCTAAACAAGCTAAAGTCTGCGTTTATACACAGTCATAATGATAATGTCTTCCATAAGGATGCTCATTATGAACAGTTCAGTAGTTCTTTACAAGCAAATATTTATGACGAACTTAATGTAACATGATGTGGAGAAGATTCACAGGGTGGCTGTTTCGCCTGGGTGTAAGTGTGTGTCCAGCAGAGGGCGCACCCAGCAAACTGAAATAAAGAAGAGCGAGTCCTGCGTTGCCTTGTTTTAATCAAAGGCCTGGTCCTGATAACCCATTAAATAGCCTTTACTGCTTTTGTTTAAATGTAATTATTATATCTCGTCCTGGAGCAGTGCTCCTCACACATGTTCATGAAACATGGCAAAACAAGCAGGTTTATAAATAATGTCAACTCGGATGTAATGCGTTCTAACAAAATCCACAGCCAGCATCGTATTATACAGATTTAAATAACAAAGCTAATAATAAGCTGCCTCCCAAGAAATAATTTACACAGTCGCTAAACTACAGCCAGTTATTTTATCTCTACTACAGTATCGATTCAAGTATTTGTTTGGGAAGAGGCCATAGGTGAGACTTTGTATAGGAATGCACTTACTTGGCAAATCTGTTTTTTGTGTACATGTTCTGGGGTGATGGTGATATGAAAATATGTGTCACACCGATAAACCAACACAAACCTGTCCTGTGGTGGCGCGGCCTCAACAATTCAATTCAGTTCATTTTTTTTTTTTTTTTTTTTTGGTATAACACTTTTAAGGCGGCACGGTGGTGCGGTGGTTAGCACTGTCGCCTCACAGCAAGAAGGTCCTGGGTTCGAGCCCCGGGTCACCCAG
>JAQQZX010123990.1:0-10157 GCA_030068355.1 Notoglanidium maculatum | reverse complement strand
AAAGAGAAACAACAGTCCATCATTATCCAGCCTCTTTTAAAGTCATAAAAATAAAGAAATAATTGAATTAGAAGGTGCGTCCAGACTTTTGACCGGTAGTGTATATAAATGTACAGATTCATAAGTTTCATGTCAGAAGGGACATGGTCAAGGTGGAGTCACAGAGCATAAGCGAGTAATTAGAGAGTGTTTACACTGAGTATGTTTAAGAATAAAGTCGCATTTTGTTTGTGAAAGAAAGAAAAAGAATTCAACAGTAAATATGAGCTCTGATTAAAATTTGTATTTTTGTTGATTAGGAGATGAAGAAAAAGAAACATGTCAGTCTAGACCACAACACTCAAGAGACAGTGAACTTCCTTTTTTTTTTTTTTTTTTTTTTTTAAGTATTCTTAAAATCCTTTTCTGATAAGAAAACAGCTAATGCTTAAGATAAATAAGAAACAAACTGCAGCTAAATCAGAAAACGCCCTCAGATTATGTGTAGCCACATCGGGCTACAGCCCACTCCTCTTAGAACTCCCAGAAGGAATAATTAAACAGGACAGTGACCTCTGCGCAGCATTCACACCTCCCACAGAAATCCCCGACTGTAACCAAGAACTCTTTCATAATCTTCACTCAGAAACCAGCCGCTTCCAGGCTCAGGCCAATCTGCAATTCAATTCTCAATTCCTTTATTTTCTGATTACTTGCACAGTCACAGGGTTACCCACTAAGCAGTTCACGACATGTTTTATCCTGTGTAACTGTGGAGGTAACAAACAAAACCCTTGAATCCTTAAAGCCAACAACACAAATCGACCCAGATGATGTTATTAATAAGATCGATAAGGAGGTAGTGCAGCTTTGTGAAAGCCTGGGTCTGCACATGGTTAATGGATATGAGGTCAGTTCACTTATTGTTCAGCTCTTGGGTGTAGTCGACTGGGGAATTACGCAAACCCCTAATACAAGTACATTCACTAGCAGACCTGCCAATGTGTTCCTAAATAGAAATCAACAACCCGAGAAATCAGAAGAACTCGTTAAATGGATCCAAATCGATCCAGTTTACAAACAGACTTCCAACAGTGTGTCTGAAAGCAGTCAGTTCCACAGAGTCTGCTGACCTTATTACCAGATTCCTAACAATTTAAAAAATGTAAAAATAATTTATTTATTACAGATTTATTACAAATCTGCAAGCCTTGTTAAAACAACATCCAGATAAAAAGACCATTAAGAAAAAAATGTTTGATGAAAAATGCAAAATTATATAAAAACAACTTGGACAGTTATCTAATCAAAACCCCCCAAAACCAAAAATAAAACCGCAGAACCCAGATAAGTGTTGTGATGAACAAGTGAACAGGTGAACACGACACAGACTCAGGAATAAAATCAACGCAGGAGAATATATTGCTGATGTCAGAGAGATTTTGGATGGTGAAAGCAAAGGCATGAGGAAGCCTGACCGAGGCAGTAAGAGCTCAGAGTCTTTACCGCTGAACCAGTGGGTCATGAAGGCAGCAGGCAGGGCGAGGCAGAGTAGGAGCAGGAGAGACAGGGTTAACCACACACAAATAACAACATGGGAACAGATCTTAGAGCTCACAATCCTAAGCGGCGTAGAATGTGAAACACACTGGCTGAAGCAATGATGTGCCAATAAGTGGCGTGAAAACCGGTGTATATGCTGCTGGGGACGATGTGCTGATGGATATCACAACCTTTGAGGAGTGCCATGCCCACACACACACACACACACACACACACACACACACACACACACACACACACACACACACACACACACACACACACTCATGCTGGTCTTATTGTCCTTATGAGGCCCTTCCATTGACACAATGATTAATGCAGCTAATTAACGCTACACCTACACCTAAACTCCTAACCTTAACCTCAGCAATGAAAAGAAAACTTTTTGGATTTTACTTTTTTCTTTCTTTTTTTTTTTTTTTTTTTTTAAATCTCATCTGATTGTGAGGACAAATTAAAATTGTCCTCACAAGGAGAGTAAGATCTGATGTTTGGTCCTTATAAGGGTGTAAAAACCTGTACACACACACACACACACACACACACACAGACACATACAAACACACACACCTTATATAATTAGTAAAAATGTTTTTAAAAAATTGTGGAGATGCAAGCAGATTTCATTGCTGAACAAAACACATCTGATATTAAATTACCCATGTGAGTGGTAAAATAAGCCAACAGAGCTAGTATTGTTAAGCCAGTCAACTCTTACAGCCTAACAAACATACTGAACATCGCATCCTATAAATAAGTGCTAGCTAATGTTACCATCAGTCGGGTTCATCACAGAGTCGACTGCTTTAATACTGCATGTGAAGCCCGTCCTTTTGTATCATTGTAAGTAAATTATAAGCATAATGTTATATTTGATTACTTGTTCTTTGTTCATGTCTTGATATATTTTGATGAGTGTAAATCCCAGCACACCTTTCTTGCACTGGTTTAGTGAATATAATGATTATTTGATTAACATGACAGTGTGATGGACTGTGGTCTGGTATAAAATGGGCTTAAGAAAAAAATCAAACTGGAAGGACAATTAAATTTTTAGCTTAGCTTTAATTATTATTTTTAAATAGACCATAAATTACATGTATGTGCACATAAACAGAATAGTTGCTTGTTAAAAAACTCGAGTGAAGGTTGAGTAACTGTAATATATACATTGAGATACTGAGATAGTACAATATTTAGTCTAATATGAAAAAATATACAAAAAATATATCATGGAATGTCAAAAGGATCATATGAGTAATGGATAAGTGCAAAATTGAATATGTGCAAAGGTACGAATGTGTAATGAGTAATACACAAACACGAGTGTGCGCAAGAAAAAGGAACTGCATATTGTACGTACCATATGATTAATAAATGTGAACAGTATATAACATGAGAATATGAATCATGACTGTTGTATATGTATATATATATATATATATATATATATATATATATAATGTTGTATGATCTGTGTATAATACTATCAAGACTTCCAGCTCTCATGCACAAAGTTCATGATTTGTTTTCATTTTCTTTTGCTTCGTTTTTCACATTGCTCTGTCTATTTTGTTTTGAATTGTGCCTTGTTTCCGCCCATCTTGTGATTGGGTTCCCTCATCATTCTCACATTTTTCAGTTCAGCATTAATTAGTCCTGCTTTTTTGTCTCATCGTAAAGTCTCGCTGATGTTATTGAGCATTCATGTATTTGCAGTTTGACTTCCAGGTTTTGAGCTGTACTTCTTTTCTCGTATTTGACTATGGATTATACCTGGTTATTGCTGCCTTCCTGAGTCATGAGCCCCTGTTTCAGGTATATCATGATACCATATAATTATTTTCTGGAAAATAATATATAATGAAAATATATTATGAAAAATAATGTAACATGACTTTGAGCTCATACTGACCAAAATCTCTCTGTCTATCCCTCTTTCTCTCTCCCTGTTTCTCTCTGACTCTATTTGTCTGTCTTTCCATCACACGCTCTCTTTCTCTGTCACTCCGTGTCACCATGTCTCTTTCTCTCTCTGTCTCTCTTTGTCTGTCTCACTAAAAATATAAACATAATATAAACACACTTCATTCATAATTTCATACACACGCAGGTGTAAGCAATCACTCATTACTCACTCGTTCTCTGTGAAACAAGTAAAACAGCCTGGTCGTGGTTAGGAACCGAATACATTTTTAGTCTTACCTTAACCTCCTCACCAGTGGGGGTGAAGTTTTGCATCTGGAACCAGTGGTCAACCAGCAAATGATTCGTCTATAAAACACATAGTAACAGAAATGAATCAGTCCAGTCAGAAAAAAAGACAGAAACTATAACTATAATATAACAGCCTTTAACTTAAGATTAAACACAGTGAGTGTAAAACACTGTGTAATGGGGAGGTGATGAAGTGGAGGTACTGTTAACATGGGAAAGTATTTTCCAATAATAGCATATCCCCAAGTGTATTCTTCTGTAAGGGTTACTTACGCCAAAGCCAGTGAGCGACTCTTCTATGAAATGCAAATCTGCAACTGCATCCACTTTATATGGATATATTACTAGATGAGTTGTCACTTTTCTACATCAGATCTCTTTTGTCACCAAAACACCAAAATACCAAAAGATTTTAGGCTATATGGCATTGTTGAGTGCGAACTTTTGGCAAGGCCAAATTCTGTCTATTGCAACATAAGCAAAAGGGCAATTAAGTTTGTGGAGCCACCCAGTGACTCAGATCCACTTGTGAATTTAATAGGTTCTTCCTTGGCTCATGCTACACCCTTCCATCAAGTTTCATGGAAATTTGGTCAGTAGGTTTTGGGCAGTCCTGCTTACAGTTAGACAAACAAACAAATAAGCTGACAAACAAACAACCCACACCAAAAACATAACTTACTTGGTGAAGGTAATAAGACAAAACAAGTGAAGCTTGTTATATTACCAAGAAACCACAAAGTGTAAACTCCTCTGCCCTGAAGATGTGGGAGAGCTTACAGTTCCTGATTTACCTCTGACTGTTACAGAGCACTGACACTGGAGACTCCTTCCTTTAAAGTTAAATAAACATCTCCCCACAATAAACTTCTCCATTTCAGTAGTTACAGTTGAGGTCAGAAGTTTACATACAGTCATAATGGACATGAACATCATAGTGATCATTGAATCACTTTCAATGATTTCTTTGAATTGGTCATTTTCAGAATGATTGTACAACAAACATCCATCCATCCATTATCTATACCGCTTTATCCGTCTGGGTCGCAGGGAAGCTGGAGCCAATCCCAGCATCTTCGGGTGAGAGGCAGGGTACACCCTTGGCAGGTCGCCAGTCCACCACAGGGCCAACACAGTCGGATACAGTCCAATTTATTGTCCAGAGAACAGACATTTGACAGTATTATGGTTGGTAGGGGAGGTCGGCTAGAATTAGCTCTTAGCCCTGCGCGGACCCCCGCCCGCTTTCCGTGCTTCCGCTTTCTCGCACACCACTTTCAGCGGGCCCTCCCCCAGCCACTGGCATCAGACGACGCCGAGGACTGGAGGCCTAGTTTCCGTAGCAACCCGAGGACGCGCAGCGTTTCCAAGAGGCCTTCCTGCAGGTCGGTTTTTGAGTATTTCTTTATATCGAGTAATGTTTCTCGTGGGTAGACATGAACACCGTTTATTTTGGTGTCCATGTGCCATCAGAGTCACGCCAAGAAAACAAAATAAAAAACAGAAAAACACGATTTAAAAACATAAAAGCACAATTTCGGATCCGGAGGGGCCGCTGCGTGCATACGGTCGCTCCGCCAACGAGGAAACCCAGAGGAAACCCACACATGCACAGGGAGAACATGCAGAATGTATATATCCTGCTTTATCCACAGCCAGCTCTGATGTGTGTTTGGGGTCATTGTCCTGTTGGACACCTAGTTGTGTCCAAGTTCCAGCCATATAGCTGATGCTCATTATTCCATCCACTTTGTGCAGTGCAGCAGTTCCACTGGCAGTAAAACAGCCCCAGAGCGAGATGCTACACCACCATGCTGCACAGCTACTACAGGGTTCCTCTGTTCCTCTGCTCATTGTGGTCAAAAACTCAATCTTTGTCTCATCTGGCCATAAAACTTTCCTCCAGAAGGTTTTTTCTTTGTTCATGTGCTCAGCTGCAAACGTTAGTTGAGCTAGGTGGTGTGGATTTTGGAGCAGGAGCTTCTTTCATGGACGGCAGCCTCTCAGCCCATGGTGATGTAAAACTCGCTTGACTGTAGACCTCCTATTAACTTATACTTGTGAAACAAACCCTTATGTTGTGCACAGCAAAGCTCCCAGCTGTAGTCAATCATGATCACCAACAGAAAGTTAGGAGGCCTCCGCTTTGGCAAGTTAAAAGACATTTTATAACTTTCAGCAGCACTGAAGTAATAATACAAGTGGGTGTATGTATACTTTTGATCCTGTTTTGATTTTAGAAAACCCAAAATAATTTAAAACCTTGCACCAAATTATTGTTTTTTTCTATTAATGATGTAAGCTGTACAATCATTCTTCTCCAGAAAAAGAACAGTTAAAAAAATCGATGGAACCCCAATATTGCCGAATCAGAAACCGTGGGTGGATAGAACGATCCGCGCTGCGGTGAATACCAGGACTGCCACTTACAACACGGGTATTGCCACCGGTGATATGAGCGCCTACAAAGTGGCGTCATACGGCGTTTGGCGTCTCTCACCGGTTGCAGGTATCAGGAGCACGTGGAGTCTCACTTCCACCAGGGTGACTCACGGAGCATGTGGTATGGACTGCGCACAATCACGGACTACAAAGCCAAGGACACCACGACAATCAACGCCGACTCTGCATTCGCCAACGAGCTGAACGAGTTCTTCGCCCGTTTCAAGGTTAGCCAGGTGGCTAGTGCTAACTACAGCCTGGCAACGGAGAACGGTGACGTCATCAGCAAGGAACGGGTGATCAGCATTGGGGCGCACGACGTCCGAGCAGCGCTGAGGAGAGTGAACACCAGGAAAGCAGCGGGTCCAGACGGAATCACCGACCGTCTGCTGCATTGCTGTGCTGACCAGCTAGCAGGTGTGTTCACTTCCATCTTCAATGAGTCCCTGGCGAAGTCTGTGGTTCCCACTTTCTTCAAAAGATCCACCATCGTCCCCGTGACCAAGAACAACAAGCCCTCATGCCTGAACAACTACTGGCCGGTTGCACTGACTTTGGTGGTAATGAAGGTGTTTGAGAGGTTGCTGAAGAACATCATCTCCTCCTCTATCCCTGGCATCACAGACCCGCTCCAGTTCGCCTACCGACCCAACAGATTCACAGAGGACGCCATCTCCCACGTCCTGCACACCACTCTCAGCCACATGGACAAGAACCAGGGTAACTATATGAGATTGCTGTTTGTAGACTACAGTGTGCATGGGTGTTGGACTTCCTCACTGGGAGATCTCAGGTGGTGAGGGTGGGTAGGTGTGTCTCTGACAGCATCACCACCAACACGGGAGCGCCACAGGGGTGAGAACTCTCACCACTGCTGTTCTCCCGCTACACGTCTGACTGTGTGGCCACTCATGGCTCTAACACCATTGTGAAGTTTGCTGATGACATGGTGGTTTTGGGCCTCATCTCCAACAACGATGAGGTGGCCTACATGGACGAGGTGAAGAACCTGAAATCGTGGTGTCAGAACAACCATCTTCAGCTGAACATCTGCAAGACCAAGGAGCTGGTGGTGGACTTCAGAAGGAGACAGCAGCGAGACTACAAGCCCCTCATCATCAAAGGAGCTCCAGTGGAGAGGATGCTGTCCTTCAAGTATCTCGGTGTCCACATCTCCTCAGACCTGACATGGACTGCTCACATGCAGGTCCAGTCCAAAAAGGCTAGGCAGCGCCTGTACCATCTCAGGCAACTGAGGAAGTTCGGGGTCTCTCCATTGATCCTCAGGACTTTCTATTCAGGCGCTGTGGAGAGCATCCTCACACAGAACATCACATCCTGGTATGGGAATAGCTGTGCTCAGGACCGAAAAGCTCTCCAGAGAGTGATCCGTTCGGCAGAACACTGCTGCAGGTCTGTTCTCCCTTCCCTACAGGACATTTACACTAGGAGATGTTCGTCCAGAGCAGCTCAGATTTTAAAGGACTCGTCCCACCCCAGCAACGGACTGTTTCCACTTCTGCAATCGGGCAGAAGGTTCCACACTTTCAGGGTAAAAACAGAGAGACTCAAGAGGAGCTTCTATCCTCAGGCCAACCGAGTCCTAAATCAGAACATGCCCCCACACCCCTCATAGAATTACCACAGCATTACCATAAGGACTGGAACAGGACTTCATAACATATTCCTTGTCACATTTCAGAACACTCATAGCATTTCATATAAAATCTGATTCATTATAGATCACACACTGCTACACTGTACATGCTGTTACAATACTATTTATATTACTCTGGTCACTGTTTTACATTACCGTTTACTTTACTCTGGTCACTGTTTGCTGTACTAATATGGCACAATGCACTTTAACATTCCATTTGCACAATGTACATATTGCTACTAATCCTCAGATTTTCTATATTACATATTTTATCTATAACAATTTCTTTATTTTTATTCGTAATTTCTTCATTTTTATTTGTTCCAGAAAATTATAGATCTTTTTTTTTTTTTAATTAAAATTTACTTATGTTTATAATATTTGCAAAGTCAAAAGGAGCGATTCAGGATACATTTCACTGTGTGTTGTACTTGTATGACTATGAATGTGACAAATAAAGTATCTTGAATCTTGAATATTGCCATGACATTCCTGTCCTTGATAATTGTATATAAGCTTCTGACCTCAACAGAACACATGGTGTTCAATTTGTTTATGTGGAGCTGCACAAATCCCTGTGAATGAGCTTCTACTATAGAAATGATAATGTATTAGAATTAGTACATTAGTTATAAACTACTGGGACTGAGCAGTGTCTCATTACAGCAGCTTATAGCCACTAATGCCAGAATTCATACATTGATGAAGCCAAGCATTGATCATTCCAAACCATTCGACTCTGTGCCAGAAATGACCAAACAATGCAGTGTGGACGTTCACATAAAATGGTATTTTAACAAATAATTATTATTATTTCAAGACTTACGATATGATTTTTAAAATTGTGCTGAATGCATTCAGCGTCACACACCGTCACGGTCAGGAGAATTCCCTGTGAGAAACAGAGCAGGTAATGTGAGATTAAAGGAAGTTCTAAATGACACACACACACGCACGCACGCACGCACGCACGCACGCACGCACGCACACACACACACACACACACACATGTACAAAGCAGTGAATATAAACTTTTACACACGTCTGAGTAAATTAAAGAGCAGAATGTATAATGATGAACTACACTCCTGCGCAAAAATAAAGTGTGTCTTGAGCAGGAAAGAAGCAGGAAAGATCTTAATCATGTTTATAATTAAGACTAACACACTACAGAACAATATATAAACTTTTATATAGATACATCATGTAGGTTTTGCTGTTAGTCCTGAATTATAATTACAGTAAAGCTGTGTACCTTAAAAGATTTAATTTTACACACATTCATTTATATTTATTTAATTTACTTATAAATTAATATTTATAATATTCTAATATCATGATAAAATGTTTCAAAAGCATTCATAAAAATGCAATGTGGCCCTTGTTCTGAACCTGAAAGTTTTCTGAACCTCATTTTATCATTATAACATCAAATCTTACAAACGTTTATCAGCGTGAGAAGAAGATCAGAAGAACATTTTAAACTCACAGCCAGAACAATCCAACAGGCCCGACTTTCCCCCTTCATTACGCTGATGTGGTGACCATCAGAGCTCATTTCCTCATTGTCCTGTGTGTCTGAAACATCGAGAGGGAACGTCATACTCCTTTAAGCCTCCACACTGCTCTAATCTGATCTAACTGTAATTCAAAATGTAATTAGGGTCTGATTAGGATGCTCTTACAAAACCACTTCAAAGTGAAGAACTACACATTTCTATCATTATTATGACTCTATTAGTCTGACAAAATTACAAAATTAAGCTTGACAGTGTGAGATTTAGAGACAGTCTTCACATTCAGATTAAAATCACTTTCTTGTAGTTCACGTCCTCAAGGTTACCAGGGTTTTCTTAAGTTGAAGCAAGTTTTTCAATAGTGTCTAGACCACCATCCAGTTACGCCAAATACAGCGGCGCCATAAAGCGGCACGGGGCTTCATACTGGTTCATACTGGTGCTTCAGCCAATAACTCAAGGTCAGAATCACATGTACCTCAGACACACCTCTGTTTTACACAAACCCTGCCCCCACATACCCCCAACTCATGTAACTTGTGAATAGAGCTTTTCTCTGTAGTCACAAAAGTATGTGCACCCCTGAACATCACACATATATGTTGTTCTTCTCCAAACACACAGTTGTACAGCGCGTCTCTGTGTGCTGTAGCGTTACAGTTTCCCTTCACTGGAACTAAGAGGCCCAAACCTGCCCCAGCGTGACGATGCCCCTGTGCACAAAGCAGCTCCATGAGGACATGGTGTTCAGGTTAAGGTTGGAGAGGAAGAACTGGAGT
>JAQQZX010123870.1:0-10162 GCA_030068355.1 Notoglanidium maculatum | reverse complement strand
GCCACATAACGCTCTAGTGACATCACAGCCAGGTTTAAAGGTGCGTTACGGAATGTTGTACCTGAAACAATAACTATGAAAGCGCAAGCAGCCATGACTAACTTGAGATAGGACATACCAAAAATATACAGCAAAGAGGAAACAAAGAGCTGTATTGAGTCATTAAGAAGCATGTGGTTAAACAGAATATATCGTGGAGTCTCTTTAAAAACAGGCTTGCTCCAAAGAGTGTAGACCATGATGGCATTCAAATAAATAAAGAACAGTGACATTAATATTGCAAAACTAACTTTTGTGACTTTTCCCTCAGTCAGTGCAACCTGGAATATTTGCTGGTGTATAAGCAAAACCTCAGCTGTGCTATAATTAGTATGTGACATAATATAACACAAAATATAAAATACAATATTTACAGATATCCCTGACAATACATGACGAGTCCCTACAAATCACCATCACATCCTCATGTATCAGATTTTTCAGAAGTACTAATCTGTTGCATCTGCTACAGAACTCCACATTTATATTTGAACTCAGCTCTGAAAAAGTAATACTAATGTGAGCTGATATTTATAATAGACACCCTGTGAGCCCCAGGGACAGATTATGACACATCTTAGAATTTTAATAGTAAACATAATGTGAAGATCATACATTCCTTAGATGATTTCATTCATTGATATATTTTACAGACAAATTGGATATTTTGTGAAAAACTTGTCCATGTTATTAATATGCATTATAAAACCTTTTTAAAAGAGACAAAAAATAATTCAAATATGTACAGAACAGAGACATCAGTATTACAAAATTAAGTGAAATTGATCCGTCCTTGAAACCTGAAATATTTGCTGATGTATAAGCACAAACTGAAAGGTGTTATCAATACTACCTGACATAATATGATACAAAATAGAACCATAAAGTATTTAGTTATCACTATCAACACAAGTTGAGCCTCTACAAATCACTGCCACTTTCTCACAGATCAGATTTTTTCTGTAAAAAAACAAACAAACAAAAAACCCTAATATATCTTAACTGGGGGAGACTGAAACAATAATTCAGGCCAGGAATGATTAGGCATTATCTCTTTTTGGCTTGAAAAGTGCTGGAGACATAGATGAGACTTTACTTGTCACTTGTTTATTGCTTTGCCTGCCTCTACTATTATGATGAGCATAACTCATATACAAATGTACCAAATTTCATACATTACTGAGATTGTGTAGGGCTTTAAAATTAAAATGTTAAAACCTGCTAAAAACAAAGGGTGTGTATCTCTGTCAATTCATGGCCAGTGGATACAGAATTATGCAGTGATAAAACATCAAGGTATTTAAGGTATGCTATGGCTATGGGTGCACCCTCAAAAACTCACAAGAAATAGACCAGTCATAGCACATACAAATGTACAAGGTCTGTCAGCTCATTACTGCTTTCTACATTAATTTATTGATTATTCAGAGAAGGCCAAATCTCAGGCCACTGGAAAATGTCCCAGTGCTCCCTGCTGTCTGCATGTGAACAATAGACACAATATTTACAAATAAAATGTTTGCAGTAGTCTGTTATATCTGGTGCAGAACCCCACAATTGAAGCCTAGCTCTAAGGAGTAATACTGATGTGAGCTGATGTTTATAATTAACATGCAAGCCCTAGAGGGAGATCATAGGGAGACAGTATAAATACTAGACCTCATGTGATGAGGTTCTATGCATTCCTTGGATGTTGTCATTCAATCCATCTGAAGCTAACTTATTAAGAATGCTAGCCATCCAGCATGTAGCAGACATTATTGCATTTGCCACTTAAGTTCAGCCAGGCAAGAATTTGTCATGTGCTATGTATTGAAAATACTTTGTCATGTATCATTTTGTGACTTTGCTGAAACTTATTGGCATACATTCACATGAGCAGAAGGAGGTATCCAGATCATTCTCACAACCCTTGGCCTTTATCTTTGATGTATAAAATCACAGCTATTTATGACAATAAGCCTAAACATTCTGTAGGTCCTCCTTGTGTCACCATTACAGCTCAGGCCTGTCAAGGCATGGACTACACAAGACCTCTGTGGTATCTGGCAATGAGACTTTAACAGCAGATCCTTAAGTCTTTAAGTTTCAAGGTGAGGTTTCTATGGATCAGATTTGTTTGTCCAGCACATCATCTCAAAGATGCTTGATCAGATTGAGATTTGGGGAATTTGGAGTCAAGTCAACACTAGTTTTGTGGCTAGTTATGGTCTGTTTCCACATTATTTTTTGACAAATTAATTCAACTCTCAATTTGCAGTCCAAGAGGTATCGATGCAAATGAAGGAAAGATCAATCACATGTTGATAGCTTCTTTTCTAGTCCATTGTGGTAGTGTACAGAAGCAAAAGTCTGAAAATAGTGTCACTGTTCCAATACTTTTGGAGGGGACTGTATGTACATGGCACATGTGACTGTGGCACACAACAGTCTTCCAGTGCAATTAAAAAAACATCATCAGATTTTCACACAAGTCCTAAAAGTAGATAAAGAGAACCCAGTCAAACAAATGAGACGAAAATATTATACTTGGTCATTTATTTATTGAGGAAAATGATCGAATATTACATATTTGTGAGTGTCAAAAGTATGTGAACCTTTGCTTTCAGTATCTGGTGTGACCCCACTTTGCAACAATAACTGCAATTAAACATTTCCAGTAACTGTTGATCAGCACTACATACAACTCAATGGGCCTGGAGGAGTTTGCAGAGACCGTGTCTCAGAGACTGTGGTGTTTGCAGCTGGACCAGCTCAAGGAGGTGTGTGTCAAAGCTAAAATTCCACTACAAAATGTCACAACAAGGAGAGCCTTAATCAGAGTAATTACGGAATCTATAGACAATGTGATGAATGAGGAAGAGAGGGATGTTGCAACCTACTATCTTGGGACAATGTTACGATCGGTGGAGCAAATATTGGAAAACTTGGGGACTACAGTTAGTGGAGAAAGGGCTACAATCATAGCAAAACATAGCCAGAAGGCAACTGAACAAGTGACTTTAGCAAACAAATATTCACAGTTCCAACTAAATAATCAAGATCTGCAAAGAGAAAGTTAAAGTTACTTGAAGCTGAAGTAATGGAAGCTGTGGTCAAGTCAATTAGCCCAGGTTTGAGCCTTTGTGATATGCTTGAGATTAAATGTGACCTCACCCTTGAACAGTTGAAGGCAATATTAAAGGACATTTCAAGGAGGATAGTTCAACTGACCTATACCACCGACTAGTGAATATAGAACAAGACAGTTGTGAGTCACCAAAAAACTTCCTCTTTAGCGCAATTGAGTTAAAGGAAAGACTGCTACTTGCCTCCAGAGAAGTAGGGTCAGATGAACAGTACAGTCCTGAACTCATCCAAAGAAAATTCTTGTGGTCAGTGGGCACAGGGCTGTTGAGTGACCATATTAAGTTTCAGCTTAAGCCTTATCTTGATGATCAGAGGGTGATGGATGAAATACTCATTGACTGGATGAATGAAGAAGCCAGTGTTGAATCAGAAAAACAATCCAAGCAAAGGAAAAACACAAGCAATAAATTCAAAAAGTCAATGAGTTACAGGGAGAAATGCATGTTATTATGCAGTCATAAGGGGCAAAACATAGCTGAAGACGGGGTTGGGGTTCAAGAACAGTCAGCCGAAGTGGTGAAGCCTAAGAAACATAAAGCACCCATTGTCACAAGTTCAAGGGATTCAGAGCTGTATGAATCGGTTCAGCTGCTGAGAGATGAAATAGCCAAAATAAGGAAAGACATAAGCAACTTTCCAGGGCCCACTTGTCAAAGACGAATGAGTGCAAGGAAGGGATGCAGGGTATTCCAGGAGCAGGGGTCTGAGAACCAGTGTGAACATTGTTTTAAGTGTGGACAAGCAGGGTACTTTTCCAGAGGCTGTAGAGGACAAACGAGAATTGCAGGGGAACCTGACGGGATGAAGCTGACAATTCAGGTGGTCACACACCCAGAATCCTCAACACCAAACCAAGTCGAATCGGATGACAGAGTTCATAGGCTTCTTTGGGAATGAATCAGGCAGCTGGAGGCAGAGTTGGAGAAAAGCGGGAAGGCTAAAGAGACTGTGGGTGTTATTTATGCCAGCCACCTCTCCTTCCATCGCCAAGCCAAGTTAAAGGCCCTCATTGGGAAAAAGTGCATGGTGGACTGTTTCTTTGAGGAGGTAGCCGCACAAGCTCTGTGGGACATGGGTTCACAGGCCACAATTATCAATGAAAGGTGGAGAAAATCCTGCATGCCACACATCCAGGTGCAGTGTACGAGTGAACTTTTGGGTGCAGATGAGACTCTGGTAGGGAAAGCAGCAAACCAGACATCCATGCAATTTTCAGGCAGGGTGGAACTGAAGTTTCAGCTGAGCATGAGTAAGGACCCACTGTCAGAGCTCCTTGTGCCAGTACTTTTCTCTAATGAACCAGGAGTAGCAGAGCCTCTGATTATCAACTATAATATGATTGAACATCTGGTAAAGACTGGGATGGAACATCACCCAGAAATTACGTCCACAGTAGTAAATGAAATTTTTCCTTGGGCTGTCCATCCATCCATTATCTATACCGCTTTATCCATCTGGGTCGCAGGGAAGCTGGAGCCAATCCTAGCATCTTTCGGGCGAGAGGCGGGGTACACTCTGGGCAGGTCGCCAGTACACCACCACAGGGACAACACAGACAAACAACCACACACACTCGCATTCACACCTATGGGCAATTTAGAATAGCCAGTTGACCTAATCTGCATGTCTTTGGACTGTGGGAGGAAACCGGAGCACCCGGAGGAAACCCACGCATGCATGGGGAGAACATGCAAACTCTGCACAGAAAGGCACCCTGGGTGCCCCGGGGCTTGAACCCAGGACCTTCTTGCTGTGAGGTGACAGTGCTAACCAGCTTGAGCTGTAAAAAAGCAAATGCATTAATCCACCTGGTACATAGCCATGATCCGAATGACCAGAGAGGTAAATTGCAGTGTGAGGACACGGCCTCTCTCCACAGAACAGGAAGTCCTGTTTGAAACAGAGGAATTTCCAAAATGGCCAGAGGGGTTAAACATTGCTGAAACAGTTGTCTGCCTTCAGAAAGGAAACCGGTCTAAGGTAGTTAGTCCAGTCACTAATGACAACACCTGTGACATTACCCTCATCTCCCATACAGTGCTGAGACAGCTGCAACAGATCAAGGCCATATACCTGATCAACATGATACCAGTCAATACTAGTGAAACCACGACCACCATTTCTGAAATGCACAAGGCAGGAAATGGGAAGCTGGACCCTTACAGCTATGAATTATGGGACCCTCAAGGGTCAGTTGACCACCTGAGGAAAATGCTATGGTTCCTATTGTACTACTATCCATACATCCCAAATTTCTCATGCATTGCCAAGCCACTGTATTGTCTGTTATCCACTGGTAAGACTCGCACAAGGTCACAAGTTCCAAGAATCATATTCAAATAGACGTAGGGGAAAATGCCAGAGGCCAGAACAGCTCCATTAAAGCCAGAGAATCATTTGGACAGAGCAACACCAGCAAGTGAACTGTCAGCTATGTACTTGAGTACTTGCTGCATAGAGTATAGATTACTTGCTACGTCCACCATTCCTAGGATACCCGGACTTCGAGAAGCCCTTCGTGTTGAATTGTGATGCATCCAAAGAGGGAATCGGGCAGTGAGTACCAGTGACAGCAAGGCAAGTTGGTTGTTATCAGGTATGGATCTAGAACGCTAACTGCTCCGGAAGCAAATTATCACAATTATCTTCACTCTGGAAAGTTAGTCAGGGAGTACCTGTATTATGCGCCTTCATTTACTGTCTACACTGACAATAATCCCTTAACATACATTTTGACCACAGCAAGGTTGAATGCGACAGCACATCAGTGGATTTCTGAGCTGGTGGACTTTAAGTTTTCGATCAAGTATTGGCCGGGAAAAGTCGATGGAAATGCTGATGGCTTGTCATGTATGCCTCTGAATATGGAACAGTACATCCGCACATGCTCAGAAGAAATGGGGTCAGAGATCATCACATCTGTCAAACAGGTGTTCCAGTTTGAGTCCCACAAACAAAAGCCCTGGATGTGCCCAACCACCATTTCCACAGCATGTACTGAGGTGGAACAAGAACGAATAACTGGAGTAGGAGTGGTAGGAGTCCCCACCGAGACCCAAAGAAGAGCACAGGAGAATGATCTGGTTACACTGGTATACAGTCAAAATGCTGCTTAAATATATTTACCCAGATTGTAGTAACTTTGGGTCGCTAATGATGAAAATGATACCTAATAATGTTGATTGGCTATAATTTGTAAGATATGGTACTGGATCAGTATGTATCGTTATATATATGGGTCGATGTTTCCGAGTGACCATTTTAAGTGCTTTATGGAAGCAGTGAGCAAAGATGCCTTGTTTATGCATGAACAATGCCGATCAGTTTTGCTAAATTTGCGGGGAAGTTACCTTCAAATCACAGAAACGCAGTATAACTGCTGAGGTAATGAAAGCATATCATCTTTACTTCGGGTGCAAAGTTAGAGACCAAGACAAGAGCTGGACTCCACACACCTCATAACACAACCAGAACTGAATGACCTTGTCCGGGATTTGGAACTGTCAAAGAGTAAAGCAGAATTATTGGGTTCAATGTTGCAGGAGTGGAATCTGTTGGCTTTGGATGCTAGGGTCTCTATGTTCTGTGACCGTCAAAGTCATCTTGTATCATTCTTTTTTATGAAAGGCGATCTTGTGGCTCGCAACAACGTCAATGGACTTATGGCTGCACTCAACATCGACTATGACCCAAGCAAATGGAGACTATTCATTGATTCATCAAAGATGAGTCTTAAAGCTGTTTTACTGCATAATGGCAACATCTTGCCTTCAATTCCAGTTGGCCATGCATTCTACATGAGAGACATATAAAAACATTAAACTGAATGTTTAAAGTTTAATGACCTGAAAGTTGTTGCCCTGCTACAAGGTATGCTGATGGGATACACAAAGTACTGCTGTTTCTTGTGTAAATGGGATAGCAGGGCAAGAGATCTGCATTACAGTAAGAAAGACTGGCCACTTAGACAGTTGTTGGAGCCTGGCACAAAAAGTGTTCAGCATCCTCCACTTGTGGAGTCAAAGAAAATTTTGCTTCCAACATTGCATATCAAACTTGGCTTTATGAAAAACTTTGTAAAAGCTCTGGACAAAACAAAGCCAGCTTTCAAGTATCAAAGTGAAACGTTTCCCAGGTTAAGTGAAGCTAAGATAAAGGAAGGTATCTTTGTTGGTCCCAAGATTCGTGACCTTTTTCGAGATGATACATTTGACAGTGCATTGCGTGGCAACGAAAAAACAGCATGGAGATCCTTCAAGTCAGTGGCAACAAATTTCCTTGGGGAAAACAAAGCAGACAACTATATTGAGCTGGTACATAAGCTTCTCAGAGCATATGAAAGACTTGGATGCAACATGTCACTAAAGGTTCACGTTCTACACAGCCATCTTGATTTTTTCACAACAAACTGTGGGGAAGTGAGTGATGAGCACGGTGAGCGATTTCACCAAGACATTGCAGCAATGGAGAAAAGATATCAAGGCAAATGGAGTCAATCAGTGCTTGCTGACTATTGCTGGACAGTGACAAGAGATGCTCCATTTAATGAATACAAGAGGCGAGCTAAGAAGCGGCGGTTAGACACTGAATAACGATTGATACCAACACTTCATAAGTAACTACAGTGACTGATTAATAATAATTATGCAGTAATACATGATGGCGTTTGCTTTTTGAATCATAACAGATGCTAATAATAAGCCAATTGTAAAAAAAAAAAGAGTTAAAGGGTCTGTGTTTAGATGAATATGAGCCACTGTATGACAGACGTATAGTGTATTTGGCAATGTGTATGATCGCATAATTGAAAAGATTAAATATCTTTTGAACGGTAGCCAATCAGACTGTTTTATTGTCATATTTGCAAGAATTTGCTTTGCTTAAATCCTTAAAGAAGCCATTATTTAACTCTTAGAGTTAAGCTGAAGTTTCCCACATGTGCAGAGAAGGTGTGGCTAACAATTTTCTTTTCATGATGTTAGTGAATCAAAGTGAAACTATTTACATATTTAGTTTTAAAAGCTCATCCCCAAAATTTGAAGGCACATACCCAAACTTTCATCCTACAGGGGTTTTTATACCATTCTAAAACAGTACAAGAAAAATGAATCATGGAGATTTTGTTTGTTTGTTTTAAACCTTGCAAAGTTCACAGAAGCATCTCAATATTATAAATATTATATAAATGAAAAGTGTGTGGTAGGTCTGCTTTAATTACCTCTTTTAAGTGACCAAGACAGGAAAAAAAATTAAATACTGCAATTTTACAGATATAAGACAATGTTCCATTAATTTGCTCATCCTTCTAGATGTTGCACAATCAACAATTTGGCAGAGAATTATTATTGCACCTAAATATGGGGACTACAACAAGCAAAAAGAGGCCAAATGAGTGGGTTTTCTTTTTTTGGTTTATGAGTGGGATAGCAGGTAGAACAGTTATTAATATTACATATTCTGTGTTGACCTCACACGCTGTCACAATTGCGTCAAAATTCATGTTAGGCTTTTTGTGCTAAGGATTCTGGCTTTTAGACCGGACTACTTCTTTCCGTGTGCTTATTAATTTTCTTTTTACAATTAAAATTCCTAATTAAATGTAATCAACTCTTATCAGCCTATTATGGGGTCACCCTAAAATTCATTAGATATTAGTCTATAGCATAAATCAAATGTAATAGTCTCTCAACTTAATTTTATTTGAGGCTATGTCATTATCAATTGTTGTATTCCCCCACCAAAATCTATGGTCACAAGATGCTCCTGCGTTTTTCCTTGATGATCACACCAGTTTTAACTTGGACAGAAAGCTAATAATTAATTAGTATTGTTGAATTTTAACATATGCTTTTATTTAGTTATATGAATCTGAAGAGCTCACACAAACACTGCACAAACACTATGTCCTTATTAGGTGTAAGCTCTTTTAGACAGGGCATGTGACAGAGACAGAGCAGGCAGAGATCTAAGGGAGAAAGTGCTCTTTTTATTTTCTCTATAAGTAGAAAGGAAGGAGCAAAGAAGGTGTGAAGAGTGGAGGGTGGTGTCAGTGCAGGGTTGCAGGATAGGTGGATGGCTCGCACTGGTTGGAGAGCACTAGTTCTGACCTAGGGAGGCTAGACTGTGGCATGCAGGGAATCTTTTCCATTCAACATCCCCTAGCACCTAGTGGAGGGTGAGTGTTGAGTGAGCTCCAGTCGTGCAGTCAGCAGGCCCCACCCTCAGGCCATATGCGTGCTGCTGGTCCACAACACTAGTCGTGCTGAAATGCTGCAGCAGAGGGGGTGGGGGTGAGCGGTGCGGTCTCTTCAGCACCATTGGAGCAGCACAGTAAAGAGCACTCGTTGCTGGTATGCCGCCACATAAATATCAATTATTGTACTATGCTGAATGTCCCTTGCAGTCTGCCCTTTCTGTGAGGCAATACATCACAAATATACATACAATTGTATAAAAAAATTTCAGCACCCCAGTCAAATTACATAAATTATAAATTATGAAAAGTAGGGATGTCTACATGAAAAGAGGTGAACAACCACTGCAGCAAATTATTTGAAAACATGTAATTCCTCTGCAAATGTTAACACAGAATTAGTTTATATTTGACAAACTTTTTTAAAAAATAGGAAAAAAGTTATTGTGGCAAGTGCAAAATTTCAGACACCTTTCCATCTGTAAAGTCATGTTAGGCCTTAAACTCATTAGAACTTGTTAGGCAGCTGAAGAATTGTCATTAGGAATTATAGTTCCAGGGTGTAATAAATTCTCTGTTCTACAAACCTTGTGTAAAAGACATGGGCTTCTCAAAGCAGCTACTGGGGAATCTTAAAATTAAGTGAAATTTTTAATTCTAATAATGCATAGAAAGCCCACAAATATGCCAGAACTAGAAACTGTCATGACTGCCAGGCTTACGAGGTTTGCCTGGCCGATTGGGTTTGGTGGAACACATGTGCAGGACAGGAGGTGGCTTAGTGAAACTCATACTGAGTTT
>JAQQZX010123819.1:0-10164 GCA_030068355.1 Notoglanidium maculatum | reverse complement strand
ATATATTATTGATCCATATTAATATATTCATTTATTTGCCCCATGTTAACATAAAAGTGCCTCCTTTTTAGATGCATTTTCTAGATTTTTTTCAGTTTTATGCAAGAGAATACATGCTATAGTTGAGGTAAGAATTATTAGCTCCCCTAAATAAATCACACAAAACCCTTAATATGTCCATGGAAATAACCATTAACAAAAACTGTTAATTCTTGTATTGCTTCCAAAAGAACAAAGATAAAATCTCCACAAAGTGTGATTAAGATATTCTATTGATGTGCTGCATTTTAACAAGAAAAATGACCAGGCCAAAATTATTGGCCCCTCCCTGTGTTTCTTTCAAGACAAACCTGACCATTCAATTAGCTTTTTAGACTACATGTTCATTCAATTAACTTTCACACCACACTTGAGTAATCAATCAGCAATGACCTTTACATAAGGAACTCTGGTTAACCTGGCCAGTGGCACTTGAACACATGGACTACTCTGACACTCTTGGTAAGAAGCAATTTCATTATGCCAAAAAAAAAAAAAGAAATTAGTTTAGACCTCAGAAAGAGGATAGTAGATGCTCATCGTGAGGGTGAAGGCTACACTGCCATTTCCAAATGTTTCACAGTGTCTACAGCTGTACGATGCATCACTGCAAAGCACCAGGAGACAAAATCTGTTGCAAACAAACCTGAGCGTGGCCAAAAGCTCAATTTCAACAACTTTGGAGAGACAAAATCAGAGATGTCAACAAGGATCCCCGGGTCTCTTCCAAAGCGTTGTTGCTGAGCTGACCTCTTCTGGAGTTGATGTGTCGAGGAAGACAAGAGTGAATGCTCATCGTGGAGGACGTCGAGGTTACCATCCAAGAAAAACTTCATTGCTGAAACAATGGCACATCAATGCCTGACTGAAGTTTGCCAAATGAGCATTTGAAACCTGGTAATGAGTTTTGGAAGTCAGTTTTTTGGTCTGATGAGACTAAACTGTTTGGGCACAGGGATGTTGCTTTTGTTTGGAGAAGGGAGGGAGAGGACACTAAAAACACCTTCACGTTCAGCACTAAAAACACAGTTCCCACTGTTAACATGGTGGTGGGAGCATGTTGTGGGGCTGTTGTGCTGCCTCAGGCACTGGGAACCTCGTTCGTGATCATGAAAAAAGAGCAGTATTTTGAAGAATAATTTAAAGAGATTTGCTGCAAGTCTCGCTTTATATCGCCCCTGGGTCTTCCATCCATCTATTATTTATACTGCTTTATCCATCTGGGTCACGGGGAAGCTAGAGCCAATCCCAGCATCCTCGGGCGAGAGGCGGGGAACACCCTGGGCAGGTCGCCAGTCCACCACAGGGCAAGACAGACAACCACACATGCTCGCATTCACACCAAATCTGCATGTCTTTGGACTGTAGGAGGAAACCGGAGCACCCGGAGGAAACCCAAGCATGCCCGGGGAGAACATGCAAACTCCACGCAGAAAGGCACCCTGGGTGACCCGGGGATCGAACCCAGGACCTTCTTGCTGTGAGGCGACAGTGCTAACCAGTGCACCACCGTGCTGCCCGCCCCTGGGTCTTTCAGCAAGATAATGTAAAGCATACCTCCAAGTTGGTCAAAACTTTTTGAAGGACATCAAAATCAGGGTCATGGAGTGGCCCTCACAGAGCCCAGATCTCAAGCCCATTGAGAATCTGTGGCGGGTGCTCAAGGTCAATGTCCATGCTTGAAAACCACGCAATCTGGATGAGCTGGAACGATTTGCCATGGAAGAGTGGGCTCGTATACCTCAAGAGACATGTGCCAACCTAGTTAAGAACTACAGTGAGAGGTTGTTGTCAGTTGTAAGACAGAGAGACACAATTGACCATTAAATGTCAGGGGGGGCTAATAATTTTGGGCTCCTTGTTTTTCAGTTTTCTTGTTAAAATTCAGCACATCGATAGAATATCTTAATTAAACTTTGTGGAGATTTTGTCTTTGTTCTTTTAGAAGCAATACAATTATTAACAGTTTTTGTTATGGCCATTTCCATGGATATATTAGGGGGCCCTTTAGGGGGGCTAATAATTCTGACCTTAACTGTATTTTGCAATGTCCCCATGCACTTATTCAATTTCAATGTAGTAAAATAGTCAAATCATAAAATTGAAAATTTTTGTTTTCTTATTAATAAGAAATAAGCTTAAGTGCTCTGATTATTTGGCAATAAAAATCATATTTATATTTAATAAGAGAGTTTGTTTAAGTCCTTTAATGATTTTCCACCCTGTCATATTGTGGAATCTGCCCCATCCACTTTAGTGACATCACAGCAACAGTTTTTTTTCTCTCTCTTCAATGGTGGGTAATTCAATGGCTGAGGTGATGAGTTTCCTTTAGACAAATTGGCTTTCCTATTGACAGATTTTCTTTGTACAAGTTTCCTCACTTGCTCTGCCGAAGCTGCCAAACAACCAGACTAGCTAGTTAGCTAGAACAATTTGTTGTAAACTATTATGCTAACCGAAGCCCAAAATGTCCACCCTGTTGGCGTCTTAGACTCAGCAGGGTGGACATATATGTTGGTAATTTGTAGATGGATTTTATTTTATCATCCTTTGGATAATGAACGCAACCACACAAACACACAGTCATATTAGTCTAAATTATTGCTTATTCTTTGTTAGGTCACATTGTGTATTAAATGTAGCATCATTATGCATTAATAAATTCCTTATTAAACGTGAATTGTTTTTCTTCTTTGAACTTTTTTTATTCTTCTCTCGCTTGCTGCTGCATGTTATTACGCATACTTCATCAAACACAGTGTTTTTAATTACTCAGAGTTCATTAATACCAACTCTTAACCAAGTTCTTAATTAAGACACATTCTTAAAAATTGTAGCAATAAAAGTGAATAAATGTTTCTTTTCATTTTCATATTTTGCCATGCTTTGTGCATCCACCCTGCCATGTGCCCACCCTGTTGTCTTGATATTTTAAAATAATTCAGTCATGTTGTGAAATATCTGTATATATAATCTAGTATGTTGAATAGTTAAGTGAAGGGCTATAATATGCAAATAAAAACTGCATCCAAATGTCACTGTTTTCTGAATGTGACGTTTCACGATTTACATAAAATATTTTACTTATTTGTTGGCCTTCAAAAATTATAAATAAGCCTGTTTAGGAAAGGGACATCATACCTTTGAGAAAATGCAATTTCCATCTTAATAGTACAATGAAAAATATATTTAACTCTAAGGTTAAGGTCCCTGACAAGGTGGACGTATGGTTTATTCTCCGAATATTGGTCTGTCATTATCTGAAAATGTGTGGGAGCTCAGATAACACATGCGTATTTCTACAATTTATAGTAAGTGTCTACTATTTATGATGAGACATAAAGGGGATGAGATTAGGACCAAAATATTTGAGTATTGTGAGGGCTGAAAGGCACACTACAGTGATAATGACCAATATGTGTGTATATTTGTATGCGTGTACCAAGTTGACTTTTCAGTTGTGGTGATGTCACAATAGACATGGTCCCTATTTACCAAGTTCTCCAAGTTGAGCAAAAATAGTAACATTGCTGTCTATAGTAAATAGTTCAATCAATGGGTTTTCTTCCTTTTTTTTTTTTTTTTTTTTTTTTTTTTTAAACACAACATATTTATTTAAAAGAGCCCATTGTTTCACTATTTGCTATAAATGGCACTGTTACTGTTTTTCCAAAGCTACATTTTTCCAAAGTCCATTCTAATAAATAATTAAACTTAGAAAAATTACATTTATAATTATTTGTTTAAAATTGAATTACATAAGAACAAAAAACATAATCTACAATCGCTTGTAAAGTTAAAACATTTTTTGACTATATTGCCTAGCCCAAATATGATATTGTATGAATATGGTATTGGTCCTGTTGCAGGTTTTTGCTCTCATCTGCGATGCTGAGAATCCTCAGATATTCACAATCGAGTTCATCAGAGGACAGATACGAAAGTACTGCTCCACAGATAGGTAACACACACATTCTCTCTCACACATTCACTCCCTCGCTCACTCACTTAGGCTTTGATTTCAGTAAATGTTTTGTATTTTGCATGCAGGAAATTTGCAAAACAGTACCACTTTTTCTGTTTGTGTTTTCTCCATCTGGAATTTGGATCAGTTTTAATTCCTTTTTAAATTTTTAATGCATCAGATTAATTTTGGTGAAAAAATTATCCTAAGGATACGTACATAGGGCCTTAGTAGCATGTTTAAATGCATTGCATAAATCTTTAAAAAAAAAAAAAAACTATTCTGAAGAATTTGACATTTATAGTAACATTAGAGGGTTTGTGACTTTGTCAATGCTTAATTCAATTCGATAAAATTTTTTGGACATTGTCAAAAAGCAGCTTCACAAAAATATATATTCTGGTTATAAACTAATCAATAAATATATATAGCCCTAATGAGCAATCCTGTGGCAAGGGAAAAACTCCAAGACTACATGAGGAACAAACCTTGAGAGAAACCAAACTCAAAGGGGAACCCATCCTCATTTGGGTGACACGGGATAGTGCAAATAGATACAAACAATTAGCTTCTGTAACTGTGTTATATGGTCAAAAAAACTATAGTTGTGTACCACTAAAATTCATTAATAGTTTTAACATGAAGTCTATTTTATTGAAGTTTGTTAAATTATTTTATTGAGCTCAGGGGTAATTTTAACACCTAAGAACCTGAAACCTTCAGTAGTTGTTATAAATGGAGGGTTTATCGTGGGTTTTGTTTCTTTCTTCTTCATTGAGAAACATTAATACTGATTTGGATTTATTAATTTTATATCCAGAAAACTCTCCCAAATTGTCAATTAATTTAATCAAATTGGGAATGCTATTTTTTAAATCTGTCATGAAGAGTATATCATCTGCATATAAAGAGATGCGATGATCCATTCCTTAAGTCCTTAATACCTGATATTCCTGTATGTCCGCTTATGGCCATGGCTAGGGGTTCTATTGCTAATTTGAAAAGTAGAGGAGATGGAGGACAACCCTGTCTGGTTGATCAATGTAAACTAAAAGGTTTTGAGATGTACTGCTTCACAGAGATCATCTACTGTCAATGGACTATTGAGTGCTGTTTTTTCTTCCACTGATAAAGTATGTAATTGCAACTGATCAAGAAATGTGTGCTGAGCTTCTCCACTCCTTGTATAGTCTGATTTTTACAGAAATTTCTAAAAGTTCCTCAAATTTTCATTTATTTCTAATGTTTCCACAGTTTGGTTGCCTGATATTGACTTTATATTATTAATTATCCTTTCGGCTTGCATTTTATTGATCCTCCAGGCCAATAATTTTCCTGCTTTATCTCCTTGGTCATAGTTTAGTTCACATTAAATTCTTGGCTACTCTCTCAGTTGTTAATTTATCATATCTAGCTCACATAATAGACAAGTTTATATAGTTTTTCAGGGTCATTGCGATAAAATTCATTTTAACATTTTTAATTTGGTTTTCTGGTAATTGTAGCTCTTGGTTGTCATTTATTTTTGGAACTCGTGTAGCTAATAATTTCACTTCTTATATAAGCTTTGAATGCTTCCCACATAATACTGGTTGTAGTTTGATTATTATTTAGTTCAAAATATTTATCTATGCAACTTTCACTAAATTTAACAAAGGCTGGTTCCTGCAACAAACACACTTGTAACCTCCATCTTTCTGAACAATTTCAGTCCAACCCAGCTGAATCTCCTTAGAGACTGCTGCATGATCACTAATTACAATGCTATTGTACCAACAATTTTTAACATAAGGCAGTAACTCCACCGAGACTTGTTCACCGAGAAATAGTCAATACGCGAGTGACTTGTATATGAACTTGAGTAACAAGAATATACTGTTCTGGTTGAATTCTTGTTCTTCAAACTTCGTTTAATCTTAGGTCTTATATATAGGTACTCAGTGTTTTTCTAGTTTGTTCGGGAGTTGTATCAGTTTAAGTGGCTCTGTCCAAAACTGGGTCCAGTGTGAGTTAAAATCTCCTCTTATAATGTAAAGTCCCTCCAAAGCAGATATGGTTAAAAACAGTTTTTCAAGCAAACATGGATTATCTTCATTAGAGCCATTTATATTAATAAAGTTTATTTTTTGTGGCAAAATATTACCTTGAATAATAATATATATTCCATATAGATCTTTGATTGATTTTAAGATTTGAAAAGGTATTGATTTGTGTATGAGTGACAACTATTCTAGCATGACTATTTAAGGCAGTGTGAAATACCTGACCTGGCCATCTTTTGGTCAATAAATATATGCCTGAAGCAATCAAATGTGATTCCTGTTGGAATACTATTTTAGATTTCAGGTATTTTATCGTATTTAATATTGTTTCAATTTGTCCAGCTTTCGCATTCCCCCGACATTCCATCTTGTAATATTAACATCCAAGCTGTTTTTCTGGCGTTTCTTCTCCATACCTTGTTATCACAGCATTAGGGATTTATGGGATCATAAGAAGAAACTAAAATAAAATAATAATGATGGCAAAAATGGCAAAAAAATTGCAAGTTTACTCCCACACATTCCCTCAAAAGCATACACATACCCAACACAAGCTTTAGCAATCCCTCTCTGAACATAAGCATTACTTTCTTTATTTTGCACCCCTTCCCTTTAAACAAGGTAAATTTCAGAGAACTCTGATTCTAGTCAGCAAAAGTAGCCTAACTTAAAGTCTCTGTAACCAAATATGTCCAACAGTGATATTTTAATTTCACGTATCAATTTCACCCTTATTTAAAAAAAAAAAAAAAAAACAAAGAAAGAGAAGGCTCGACAGAAGGATCCTGTGCAAACAATATTTTGCATCATGTTTGATTTCTAGTCCTTCAATTTGAAGAAATAAACCAATACCTCTCTGTTTTGGTTTGACTTCCTGGTTGCTAGCATGATGTGAACCTGCTCCAGAGTGAATGATCTGTTAGACTTGAGCCCCAGCCATCGTGGTAGCATTTTGTTAATAAAGTCAAAAAGTGTTTTCTTCCCTCAGCTCCTTGTAAACCGAAGATTTGCAGGTTCGTTCTTCTTCCCCGATTCTCCGGGTCTTCCGTTTTAGATTCAAGAGATATCATTCGCTTAATGGCTGAATCCAGTTTTGCTTCTGCTTTCTGAAGTTACTTTTCTGTCTCATGCATATGACCTTATGCCTTTTCGATATGTGCTGCGTTGGTAGAACATCTTGTTTTCCATCAGTCACTTTGTTTTCCAATGCAGGCATCAAGTTTGTCAGTCTAGTCAGCCTGTTGTCTATATTATCCAACTTTATTCCAAAGACTGCATGTAGTGAATTTAGCTCGTTCAGCACTTTGGCTATGTTGGCCATTCTAGCTTCTGTATTCCTCAATGGGCTTGAGGGGTCTGATGGTGATCCAATCAAAGATGATAATTCTGGGAGATTATTGATAAAACTCTGAAGTAGTTAACGTCAATGTTCTTCTGTCATGATAGCATGGCAGGAGCATACATTATAACTAAGATGACACATTTTATATGAAATTAGATCATCTGAGAATTTCAGACTTTGGAAGTGAGTATATTTTTTATATTTAATCAGAAAATTGTGTTACATCAAGGGTCTAACTACCATCATGAGTGGGTCCTATTACGTTCTGATTAACCCCTACTGAATCTAGAGTATCTGTTCTCAGACGATCTTCTGGGATATTGAAATGAATATTAAAGTCTCCAACAATTAATGCTTTGTCTAAAGAGACAACCAGGTTTGAGATGAAATCTGCAAATTCACTAAGGAATTCATAATCTGGCCCTGAGGGGTTCTGTAAGTAATCATTAGTAGAATCAACTGGATAGACTTATTTTTGTGATTACATATGTTTGTACATATGTCAAGTGTATTGAATTTTTTTCCAGGTTTGTGTGATGCCTAGAATAACTGCAACCCCCCTTCTCTTCCAGTGAGAAGGTTGTTGTAGTCATTTGGTTTAATCCATGTTTTTGTTAAAACATAGTATGTTAAACTCCTGGTCAGTAATAATTTAATTAACAATAAGTCCTTTATATACAAGAGATCTAACATTTAATAAACCTAGCTTATTTAATGTTTACTAGGTTACCAAAACAACCTGAGTATTTCTGCATTTTTGATCAGCTCAGGAAACAGACAATCTCAGTATGGTGAAACCTGAGTGATGACTCCGTGCAGCTAGCAGCAAGTCAGTTTATCCTACTTGTCTGCTTCCTGCTGTAGGCTTTGTCACAGATTAACTAGGCCTGTTTTGAGACTATGAGCTGTGTTGCAAGAAATGAGAGTGGCATCTTCCCAAGTGGGATGGATACTGTTCTGCCATAACAGGCAGTTATGCACTAGCACTAGCTTTGGCTCTGTGATTATGCTGCTGCATCATCACTCATTTGCCCTGCTGTGAGAGGGCTAAATGCCAGGAGTAGGGGGATTGCTAAGTCCACCTAAGGCATCCTGATTTTTCCCTACAGACACTGCTCTCTCTCACTAACCATCTCTAGAGACTGGATACACACCTCTAAAGCTGCCCATACACAAATTGAAAACAGAGGACTAAAGGCCAATTTATAATTTTGCATCAGATCTACACCTTAGGGTGTTGTAGCTGCATATCCTACACTATACCCTAAATTGTAGCCTGATGTGCATTTTTGTAGCCTTACAAAAATGTATCTACATTTCATGGCCATGCAGACCCCTTCAACTGTGATTGGTACACTTGGTAGCATTAAATTTCTTCCAACACATTTCCAGCTGCTCCTTCTTCTAGGAAATTTACTATCACAATATTGTGTTAATATAAGTATATAAACCGTGAGGCTCTACATCAGCTGTAGATCATAAGAGCTTTTTTAATTCTGCACCTAATCCTGTGGAATTAAATACTACTTGGACTGAAGAGCTTTGAGCTGCACATACTGCTGAATACAGACGAGCTAAAACACTTCATAAATGCTTTCAGGGAGAATTCATGTGGTTTATGCTTAATCACATAAGGTTACTTTTTCCCCCAGTAAATGTGTTACAAAACAACTTTTTGTCAGTGTTATGTTGGGTGTTTCCCAAAATAAAATAAAAACCTTGTTAACTACACTTAATAGGATTAAATAGGAAGCATCAGATTAATAGGATGTATCAGTCTGGGGAATGTTTTTACTGTGGGGAATACTTTTGGAGTGCAGGGAATATGCAGAAAAAAGGAGGATATCTAAAGTGGCAAAATGTGGTTTGACATTAAATAGCTTGCTGAGATTAGCACCTGGAAAGCACTCCACCACTAAAGCTGTTTTGACATTTCTAAGAATGACTGGTCCTGCAAATAGAATTTAATTTTCTTTTTTTTCATTCTATTTTGAAATTAAAGCATTCATATTCCCAAAACTATGCACACCTCAGTCCTGTAGATGGCAGAAATGCATTAAGAAATGCATTAAGATTCCAACATCTAATAAACTCAACAGAAGAAGACACACCTGCACACTTTCTCAACTGTTCCATTACGTGTTCTCTGAATGCTAAGAAGATGAGCAGTCTCCTACCCAACATGACAGCTGTCTGAACCCATTCAAGTCAAGTCAAGTGGCTTTTATTGTCATTTCAACTATATACATGTAATACAGTTTGCAGTGATACCAGTCTTTCTCCAGGACCAATGTGCTACATACAAGACAACACAAAAGTACAAAAATGTGTGCGCGCAACAGTAGACAACAAAGTGCATGTGTGCAAATATGCAACCAGTTTTTTTTTTTGTTTTTGTTTTGGGTGAGTATGTGTGTGTCAGTCCAGTCCCTGGGTATTCAGGAGTCTGATAGCTTGGGGGAAGAAACTATTTCAGAATTTTGCAGTGAGGGCCCGAATACTTCGGTACCTTTTGCCAGATGGCAGGAGGTTAAAAAGTGTGTGTGTGAGGGGTGTGTAGGGTCGTCCACAATGCTAGTGGCTTTGTGGATGCAGCGTGTGTGGTGAATGTCAGTGATGGAGGGAAAAGAGACTCCGATGATCTTCTCAGCTGTTCTCACTATACTCTGTAGTTTCTTTCGATCCAATACGGTACAGTTTCCATACCAGACAGTGATGCAGCTGCTCAGAATGCTCTCAATAGTCCCTTTGTAAAAGGTGGTGAGGATGGGTGG
>JAQQZX010123700.1:0-10169 GCA_030068355.1 Notoglanidium maculatum | reverse complement strand
TTATATATAGCTGGTTATATATAAAATCATCTCTAACCTTCTGTATTAAACCCATTTCACATTACATTTTAAATTCCAATTAAATTTAAATTAAAATTTAAAATAAATACATTTCATCTTACTTGTGGTCTTGGTTCTTGTTCTTGAATTTCATCGCATCTTTTTTTTTAATATAAATGTAAATTTTTTAATTCAATAATCATGTCATTTAAACTGCACGCCATCTTGTGTTTGTCGTCCGCCATGTTGACCCACGCTACGGAAGCTGTAGAGGGTCAAAATGTCCTGTACGGCCCTGGATGCTGCCTGATCCACACACATTTAATGTGTTTTCTATCAATCTAATTAATATAAAGCTTTGTATGTGATATTAGTACTATTGTTAATATTCAATTATTACTATTAATGCTAATAAATATTATTTATATCCAATTATTTAATATCTAAAAGTTATGGACTCCCTCCATAAAGGTCCAGCTCCACCATATCAATGCATTTCATCACGTCTAATTATTGGAGTGTTTGCTGTGCAATAGAAACACTAAAATATTAGAACCTTTAACTCTTTAATATAAAAATGAAACACCTTCTGACCAATTCACGGGTTTAGAAACTCAAGCGATTTGTAAAGCTCTTCTGCTTTCACTATGATTTCAGTAATATGGCAGCTCTTATTATAATGAGGAGGAAAATAGTTTAAATGTGTGTATAAACTGCTCCTACAACTGTACACCACAACTTTGAAAGGCTCTGCGTCCTCCTGTAAGATATGTGGCGAAATATCATATTCATGAATAATACAAGAGTTTTCATTTATTGTAATCATAATTATAATAATAATAATGAATCAGGATGTTCCAGAGTAACAGAACAGTTAACAGAACCAGAACACGTGAGATGGTAAAGCAGAGTGTAGTGCATAGCTGATGTTATAAAGTACGTTTGTGAGACAACACACATATAATAATAATAATAATAATAATAATAATAATAATAATAATGTTAAAAAGGCTTTTTAATCAGCAGGCAATATTTACTATCCATTTCCACTGATAAAGCAGAGATCTCCAGTTCTGGAGTTTACAGAAATCTCGCAGAAGAAATTAACAATAAAGTTCTGAGGTATGTTCACAGTTTCTTGCAATGAAAAATTAACAGTATTAAACAATCCTATAAAAATCACAGATACATACATGCAAGTAGCCAGCAGTACATCACATGAATAATGGCTGGAGTCCGAGGCGTCAGTGTGAGGAGTTAACACCAGACCTGAACACGTAGGAGGAGAAGCTGCTGCATGCTTTTAGTTTTTATGGAAAAACACCCTACAATAATACAACACAAAATTGCTTAGAAATAAGCAACATCTGCATCGTGACCTAAAACTGAAAAGTGGTTTTTCATTTTGCATTTTCTGCCATTTGAAAAATCTGTATTTAAAACTAACTTTGTTGTTATTCACATATTTATTCTCACTGCATTTCCTCATTAACACTCCTCATGAGGTGCACTTCAGGTGCAAGCTGATCATCAGTGTGGACCTTTTTAGAAAACAATGGCCATGTTTGGTTCCCCAGGCTCAAATATACAGTATTTACCTTTTTTTATAAAAAAAAAAAAAAGAAAAAAAAGAAAAAGAAACATCTTACCATCTGTATACATTCAGGTCATCCAGTTATACTGAAAAAGTTTTGAGAAATAAAATAAAAACCTTTTTTTGCAGCACTGTGTGCGGTGAGGCTCGTTAAATATCACAGCATCGGAGTTATATTTTGCATATTGATAAATAACAGATTACAATATATATAAACAGACATCTTCAGCGACTCTGAGCTGCTGGTGTGATTCAATGTGCAGCTTCATCTGAGCCTAAAGAAATGATGAAAAAAAAAACACAAAGATATTGCAAAAAACAATTAATCAATAATAATAATAATAATAATAATAAAATTATTATACATAAAATTATTATTATTGTTGTTGTTGTTATTGTTGTTGTTGTGACTGTAGCAGCAACAACACAACAATAAATAATTAAGCCAATGAATCTATTTTAGGACCTGTTTTATTGTGTCCTCCTGAGTTCCAGGAAAATAACGTCTCCCAATATTTTTCTTACCTTTCCTCATTGTTTTGAAGGCAATAACCCTGAACATGTGGCTCGTGTAAAAGTCCTAAATGCCCTCTTTAAGGACGGGTGGAAGTGCAGTGGATTGCACGCTGTGGGAGATAAAGTTTACACACCTCGTCTAGAGAGGACAAACTGAAGTGCTGGAACTCAGTAAAGAATTCCCTTTATTTTATTTGATGTTCTGTGCAGTAAACCGTAACCTTTGCTTTCAACAACGTGCTATATAAATAAAGGTTACTTACTTTGTTAAACAGATTGTATAAATTTGCTGGTGAAATATTTTAGACTGTGATTATTATTTAAATATGTTAATGAGAGCTTTGTTCCTGGGAGATACACAGACATCACGTGGATCTGTACGGAAACTGTCTCTGACCGATCGACTGCTTACTGGACATGCTGTCCAACACATCACATCATCAAATTAAACTTCTTTTGGTCCGTCAGATATAGATTAACTTTGTGTTCTTTGTGGGCTTTTGTTAAGTTTGTTGCAAGAGAAACAGAAGTATATTTAGAATGGCACTTTATTTTAAAGCATTTGGATTTTCTTTATTTATCTCCAGTTAATTTGATAGACCTGGTTTGAAACAGTCCCGATGGATTGTGTTTGATCTACAGAGACCTGCAGGCCGTGTTCACATGACCAGGAAGTGAAACAAATGCGTTTTCAGCCTTAATGTTTCAGGATTTACTCAATATTTAAGCTGGAAGGGAAAGCAAGATTTAATAGAAATAATTGCCCAAGAATTGATTTCAGGGAACAAATGCGTTCGTTTTAGACCGATCTGTAAGATTTGAATGCGAACCATCATGAGAGACAAGTCCAATTTAAGATGAAGTTTACATCCTGATTTACCACCAAACTGCTGCAATTAGCTGTAAAGACTTGCCTTTTTACATCTCGTGTAGCTGTGGTTGGTTTTGGTATGTATATTATTAAGAGTTATTCAGTGTCACATGACCCACGACGTAAACATTAACATTAAAATGAACACTGGACAGGAACGTGAAGAATAGAAGTTTGAGGCTGGACTGAGAAATGGTTGTTAAAATGTTTAGAATGGATTCTTCACTGGTTGTTGATGCGCTTTAGGAACACACAGAAGTATTTATACAGCAGCTTGTTGACCTGTCAATCCATCCAAGGTTGTTTTTTTTGTTGTTGTTTGTATTTGACATCTCCAGACTCTTGGAATAGTCACAGTACTACTAGCAGAAAGATCTTGTCTAAGGTTCCTCCAAGGCTCTTCTTCACACTATTGGACAGTAAATTCGAGGCGCATTGCTTCCAGTTTGTGTGGCAACATAAAGGAAGTACTCTGGATGGATCTAAAGGAAGTCACTCTGCATCTCAGTAGACATCTGACTGATCGCTACCTCGCTGTGCGTGCAGCCGGTCAGGATCTGGACCGTCCTCTGAGGCGTGATGTCCGAACAGTGACCCGAAGTGTGGTCCAGGCAGAACCTGCAAGTTCGGTGGGTTTTGTGAGTTCCATTGGATTTGTCAGCGGAATGGCAGTTTTCCTTGTCCGTGTTTTTCTGCACCATTTCCGGCCGGCGCAGGCACGAGCACAGCGTCCGTCTGTGAAGCGACCTGCGGAAATTGGGCTTGAAGCCCAGGTAGACCAGGGGGTTGTAAAGGGTGGAGGATTTGGCAAACACAGCCGCTGTGGCAAACGCTATGGGAGGAACTGCGTCCGGATCCCTAAAGGCCGCCCACATGGATACGCCGGCGTACGGACTCCAGGCTACCAGGAAGCCTACGCACACAGCCACGGAGAGCTGAGTGGAGGAAGAACAACGATCTCATATCAGTGATGAAGATAAAACATACGTATAAAAGAGATGTGATTCGCTGCATCCGTAGCCCAAGATTCTACTAGAGCAAAAAGAACTTTATGTGAGGTACAATGTTATTATTCCTTCAAAAACTTTAGAGCACTTGATCAAAAACACTTAATTAGCCAATTTAATTTCTTAATTGCTTCTTTTCACAGCAGAAACCCAAAGTGGGCGTAACAGGCCAATTTCAATATCATGATAAATCGTTAACGGACCTGTCGTACAACTGAACAACAGCTCTGAGATCTGATAAAATATCAGACACTCCGTCCCGCTCCGTGAGACACCGGTTACCCGGCCGCCGTAGCCGTCCCTGACCAGTAAGCGTTTAACAATTCACCCAATTCACAATTTGATTCAATTCACGATATTGGGTTCGGTTTTCACACAATGTTTTTGAAAATAAATAAATAAATTATGAAAATTTGAATACCAAAAAAATGCAACATTTATTTTCCTACTCTTTATCAACTTAAACATTCCTTCTGAAAAACACTTTTGATTCTTTTTCTTAATAACCAACAATAATTATTTACAAACATTTGTAAAGGTTGGAGGAAAATATACCAGGCTATTAACTAAATTTTCCTTTATTAAAAATGAATAAAGTTAATAACAAATAAGCTGTAGTAAGCTTAAAGAGAACACAACTCCCTCCGTTTGCTTCTCTTTTCTTTCACTTTTGGCAGTTGGTAAAAACATCGCTCCGAAGTCAATCACACAAAAGCTCTTTCCCATTTTATATCTGGTTTGTGTGCGTTTTCGCCTACAGTGATGTCGCATGTATTAGTGCTTTAGTTCGTTATATTTCGCCCTCTGCTGTCTAATCAACATAATTACAGCTAGTAGAAACTAAGCTTATGCAGCCGAAAATAACTGTGGTTTATTTTTATTCCTTAATTCAAATCTTCAGAAATTTGTACCTTGATTTATTGAATGATATACAGGTACACACCTACCTACAGACTATTCGTTTTAGAGCTACTGCCTCAAGAAATGGAGCTAATACAATTCTACACTTAATTACTTCCACATGAGTAGAAAAAAGTAATACATTGGACCCGCGGAGATCCTGAACGTCTGATCAAACCACCTTGACGATGCGTGTCTGAACGTTGCCGATCTTGTTCTGTGGAGACACGTGCTGCTGGACGGCCTGCCGTGACCCACGCACCGTGGCCAGGATGAAGGCGTAGGAGAGGAAGATGATGGTGCAAGGCACAATGTAGCAGAAGAAGAAGAGGCATATGATGTAGGACATGGCAAGAAGGCTGTGGTGAGGAGCAAACCAGTCGATGCAGCAGGCGGTGCCATAGGGCTCGAAACTGTACTGACCCCAGCCTGATAGAGGACCTACAGCGAAGATGGTGGAGTAACACCACACCCCGACCACCAACACCACCGCATGGGACGAGGTGAACTTGTTTCCTGACATGGAGGAGACACACAGATTAGTGCCATAATTTCTTTTTCTTTAAAAACCCATTAGCAAGCCTATTAGCATACCTACTTCTGTCTTCAGTTATAAAAGCCCCCATGACACGGAGTTCTTGGAAAATAATCAACAAATAGATGATGTGATGAAGCAAAGTTAAGCACCATATTTGCCCAACGTTAGCCTTCTTTCCGTACTAGGTGTTCATTTTGTCCATAAATCCACCAGAAATAGTGAGAGTAGTGTAGAGAATAGTTCAAGCGAGGTGCAAGAAAGAAATGTTAAAAATGGTGGAGGTTTTTGAGGAAAGGTTACAGTTGCATTATTACGACCTGCTCCACCGCCGCCACGTGTACCGTCACAAACCTGTGACTTTGTGCTGGTGGCTGTAGTGCTTAACGTCCACGCCAACATGAAGCACGTGGGCGGTGACGGTTACATCGTTTGATGTACGGGCGCATTTATTTTCCTACATAAATTTTTTATTTAGTAATGAGCAACACGTCATACATTCTATCTGTTAATAGTTACAGTTAATGTTATAGAAGCTTCATGAGAAGAAAAAACTTGAACAATGATAAAAAGTGATAATGACAGGAACTCTAATAACCAGAAGTGAACCAGTGTCAGACTCGGCCTAATTTAATTTATTCAATTCATATTTATTTATCATTTCACTCCCAATCTTCCATCAATCATGACGGTTCTCTGAGTAAATACGTTCGGAAACCAGCCACAGCTTTATCACTTTTTTCTTAGGAGCCTCAGGACATCAACTAATTAACGTTATCTTAATCCAGCACGGTCATTTCTCCATCATTCCTCAGCTTCAGGCAGTTTTGTTTGTTTTTATTTGTAAAGAATGTAATTATTATCTCGTCACAGGGTTTCCAGGTTGAAGATAAAGATCGTGTGAATGAAAAACGCATCACGCACACATTACTTCAAGCTTAATTCATTTTAGCTCTGCTGATTTCTGCTGGTTTAAAAAAATAATTCAGTGTCATTCAGGGACTTCTTTCATTTAGGACACATTGGTTCCTCTCTACAAACTACATCTCCTGTGACAATAACACATGTTCCTGTGCCTGGAAATGTAAAGCTATGAAATTAATCGGTTTCTGTAACTCCAGCATTCCATTATCAGTTAAGAGTAAGTGAATTTACCTTTCAGTGAACGTACTGAGAGATTTAGGAACTGCTTTACTGTTTAATAATGAACGGAACATGTTTATTTTGAGACCTAGCACAATCCACCGCTGGCAACCACGCCCTCTTTCTGCCACGCTGGTGTGAATCACCTGTTTACTGACCACACCTGTTGCTCGTTACTATACGGGAGAGTAGATACAACAGTGCGCCAGTTAGTTCTGATCCACTGATCTGACTGGTCGAGTGGCGTTCCAAGAATCTTTATATTTCCTCTGAGCACACAGGGTTGTTTCAGTGTGTGTATCACTCTACTCGTCCAGTTTCACCACATTAAATTCCACTTTCTAGTGTGGGAGGAAACCGGAGCACCTGGAGGAAACCCACGCATGCACGGGGAGAACATGCAAACTCCGCACAGAAAGGCACCCTGGGCGACCCGGGGATGGAACCCAGGACCTTCTTGCTGTGAGGCGACAGAGCTAACCACCGCACCACCGTGCCGCCACTGAACAGATCTGTCGAAAGAATTTAATGTATAGATTCTTTGACAAAATTCTTCAATTTCATGTTACTATTTAGGATCTGTGGCCGAGGATGTCGCAGGATTGTTGTGGATTGTTTACGGAATATTGGTGGTGCTGAAAATGGTGACTTGCAGAGCATTCTGGGAAAGGTGAGCACACAATGAAGTAACCTACTCCAGTCACCACAGTGCACTGCTGTGTAAACATTTTGGCAAAACTGTCCTGAAGAGGGCGCCGTTACCACACAGTGGACTCTGTTGTAGACAATTCCAGAGACAATTCACACATCTGTCTTTGTTAAATGACAGCGCATGAGTTTTTAGGCTTAAACTGTATGAAACATATATACTATGCAGTTAATGTTAAAGTTTGGATAAAAAGTACAAACGTGAAACGTTTATATTAAATATTGTGGATGTGTAAAAGGTATTAATGGATAATGAAAGTCCAAAATGATAAAAAGTGACAACTGGAAGTAAAATCAATAGTGCCTGAGCTTTAATTAAAGTCTCCTATGGTATAGTAAATAACGTTTCATCCCTCACTTTCCCCTGCTCCTCTTCCTCCTCCTCTGGAAATTCATGGTCATTGTCTATAATTAAAATCACACACTCAGGCTCTTATCCCAGCAGGGAGCTGGAGATCTCCTGCCTGTTACTGCACAGACTTCATTATACAAGCAGCTAGAGGTGATGTGAAGCGCGAAAGGTAAGAAAGAGAGAAACGGCACTGTGGAGAGCCCCTGCTGAGGCCGAGCGAGAGATGATTATCACTTTATCCTCTCAGTAAGAGACGTTTCTGCTACAGGATTCACTGGTGATATGGACGAAACACTGCGTCAAGACACCGAGGAGGCGTGGCGACGTCAGCGAGGAAGGAGACCAGAGAGACGCTCTGCTAATATTAAACAGATTTTTAAAAATTGTCAATCTAGCGAAGGTTTCTGTAGGGAGAAATGTGTTTCTGTAACATGTATGGATGGAGTCTGCAGTGTAACAGTCAGAGGTAAAGCTGGAACTTTTCAGGACAGAAGAGTTTATGCTTCTTTACGACAAAATACGACAAGCCGCATCACCTAAGAGAGGCTGGTGAGGGAACGACTGTTTGTAGCTGCTATTAGAAGCGAACGTAGGAACTAACTTGTTTTGTGGAGGTTCCTGACATTACATCTAACTATAAATGGGTGAAAAGTATAATACATTGTTCTTTAAAAAATTACTAATTGTAATTGTTGGCAAATCACTGTGGTGTAAGAGGAGCAAAAGTCTTTGCTTGACCATTTTGGCTTTCAAAACATTAATAAAGAGTTTGTTTCTCAGATTGTGGAGCAAAAGAGAAATAATATATAAATCTGTGGAAGTGGCAACCCTGAGCTCACGATTACACTTCAACATCCTGGAATCTGGAGTAGGGATTGAAATGTGTCATGTCGGTTACAACCTCGTTTCATATGAAATCCTACAAAAACATGAATGATGGATTTCACACAGATTTCTAAGTGTGAATATTATTACCGTAGTTGGGGCAGCAGACTTTAATCCAGCAGACGGAGGACAGGACGGTCAGATTACTGAGACTGCACAGGCCGAAGAGCACACCACAGAACGCGTAACACAAACACACCGATTCAGTGAAGAGCCATCTACAGAGAGAGAGAGAGAGAGAGAGAGAGAGAGAGAGAGAGAGAGAGAGAGAGAGGGAGGGAGAGGGAGAGTGTGTAAGAGTGAGAGAGAGGGAGGGAGAGAGAGAGAAGGAGAGAAAGAGGGAGTGTGTAAGAGAGAGCGAGAGAGAGGGAGTGTGTAAGAGTGAGTGTGAGAGGTAGAGAGAGAGAGAGAGGGAGAGAGAGAGAGGGAGAGAGAGAGAAGACGCAATCAGTATCGCTTTTAATTACTGACTGAGAAAATATTACACACTGAAAAGCACAGCCTTCACTGCATCGCTCTCCAGTCGATTACCAGAATTAGCACTTAAATTTCTTTCCTCGCTGATAAAAGCTTTATTTTTTGTTATGTATGTGCGTATCTGATGCAATCATGATAAAACTAACTCCGTATTTCGGCAGTCTGGCCCGGTGTCTCCTCCACAACCTTACTGGGGCTCTAGAAATGTGGACGATGCATCAAGTGCACCCAAACAACACTGTAGTCTGAACTTTGCCCCAAATATTGTTTTTCGATGTACCAGGTTACTAATAATCAGTATCAGCCCAGAAAAAACATCTCGGTCGACCCTTCATTCAGATACGCTTACCCCCCAGCGGTGCACGATTTACACAGGAAATGGAACTGCAGCTGATCGGCTTTCTCACTAACCGCTGAAGTGACATGTTCAGCTCTCCATCATTTCCTGTCCTGATTAAGAGAATAATTTTCAGGCTGTAAATGAGAATCATGAGTGCAGAAGCTCAGCAGGTTCACTGCTCTCTCACTCAGGTTCTAAACCTGTCAGATGAAGGGAGAGAATGATCACCTGTGAGAGAAAGCAGAGGAAATAGCGAAGGGGAAGAGAGAGATGGTCATGCCCAGGTCACTGACGGACAGATTGACGATGAAAAACTCGGCCGGTTTAAGAGACGACTTCTTCTGATAGGCCACCAAGAGCAAGACGGAGTTCCCCATCAGGGAGAACACACCTGAAACAGGAGAGAAAGAAAGAGGGGAAGAAAGAAAGAAAGACAGAAGGGAAGAATTAAAAAAAGAAAGGAAAAAACCCCCAATTGGGGTAAATAAATAATAAAAAAAAATAAACATCCAAACAAACATAAATAAATAAAAAATAAAGAGATGAATAAATAATGAAATAAGTAAATAAGAAATAATGAAAGAAACAAAAATAAAAAATATTAAATAAACGTGCAATAAATGTGTGCGTTACCAAAGATAGTGTAGGCCGTCCCCAAAAGAAAGTCGTGCTCTTTTGATATCTTGGAAATAAAGGAAGCTTCAGATGCATTTCCCATCTGCAGCGAGAGAGAGAGAGAGAGAGACAGACAGAGAGACAGACAGAGAGAGAGAGAGAGAGACAGAGAGAGAGAGACACACACACAGAGAGAGAGAGAGAGAGAGAGAGAGAGAGAGAGAGA
>JAQQZX010123631.1:0-10171 GCA_030068355.1 Notoglanidium maculatum | reverse complement strand
CTCTCTCTCGCGCACACACACACACACACACACACACACACACACACACACACACACACACACACACACACACACACCAATTCTTGCACCTCCCTGGTGTTTTTTGTTGTTGTTGTTGCATGTTTTACTGTAAAGTAAACAAGTTACAGTACAAAAGAAAAATTGTGCAATCTGAGTAAGTTTTTTTTGGGGCAGATGCACATAAGGAAGGAAAGAAAATAACAGTGAGTAGCAAGTAATTGTGGATCCAATAAGAGATCAGGACCAGACTGTTTTCTCTCACTCCTTGGGTTAGAAAAACTTCAACAGTCCTCCTAAAGGGTGGCTGATCACCCCAAGTAAGGATTAAGGAGCTAGTTGAGAGTAATGTTTGGGATGATAATGTAATGAGCTGAGAGTTTTAAGAGATGTGAAGGAAAAATGTGTTTGTGTTAGTGTGACTTAGAGACAGTTAGGAACTGAAGGGAAAGTTCATAGGCCATTTTAGGAACAAGGGGTTCATAGGTTTTAGTAACCTTGTGTGTTTCACAAGGGAGGGGATGCATTGCACTAGAGTAACATCAAGAGAAAGCTTTCTGGAGTACATCCTGTACCCAGGAGATAGGTACCCTCCTTAGATAGGGATTATGATGGTGCACGCCCGTGAAGAAAGCACTGGATGTCTGAGCCATTTCCTTTGCTAGGTTAATCGACCTTGTTAACCCTCTGACCCCAAGATCAAAATCTTTCTGATTTTAGGAGCACGTGGCTGATACGTTTAAGGCACTGGCTAAGAGTGAATATTAAGAGTGTATGGGAGTGAGGATGTGAACATAGTGGCATTTTAATAAAGAAGTGAATGAGAAATAACAGTGCATAGGTTTAGGAGCAGTGGCTCATATTTGAGGGATAAGTATGCTATTGATAGTCTTGTGTGTTTAGCATGGCCAAAGTTTCATGCTTTTTATAGGCAAGGGCTGAATATAGGCATAAAGCATAAATAAGCAGAATAGTGGAAGCAAAAATGGAGTCTGGAGGAAATTTGTTAATAAATCCACAATACTCAAAGTAATTTCTGAACCTAGACCTGACCAACTGCAGCAATCCACATCATAGCACTGCCCCCACAGGCTTGTACGGTAGGCACTAGGTATGATGGCTGCATCACTTCATGCGCCTCTCTTCTTACCCTTATGCGCCCATCACTCTGGAACAGGGTAAATTTGGACTCATCAGACCACATGTCCTTCTTCCATGTCTCCAGAGTCCAATCTTTATGCTCCCTAGCACATTGAAGCCTTTTTTTCCAATTAGCCTCACTGATCAGTGGTATTCTTAAGGATACACAGCTGTTTAGTCCCAATCCCTTGAGTTCCCTTTGCATTGTGCATGTGGAAATTGTCTTACTGTTACTGGTGAACATAGCCGTGAGTTTAGCTGTTAATTTGTTTACGATTTGATTTCACCAAACATTTCAGTGATCGCCGATCATGATTATTCAAGATTTTTTTTCCGACCACATTTCTTCCGCGAATATGATGGTTCTCCACTATCCTTTCAGTTTTTAATAATGCCTTGGACAGTTCTTAACCCAATTTTAGAAGTTTCAGCAGTCTCCTTAGATGTTTTCTTTGATTGATGCATGCCAATAATTTGACCCTTCTGAAAGAGATTAACATCTTTTCCACGACCACAGGATGTGTCTGTATATATTGGAAACACATTGATTGACACATTGTCAAAACACTATATTTTCATCTTAACGTTAACTGCTAATCTAGAGGTTCACAAATTTTGACCAATGATTCATAACCAAGTATAATATATTTGTCTCATATGTTTAATTGGGTTCTACTTTTAATATGGGGTGGGGTCTGTGGTAGCTCAGTGGTTAAGACATTGGATTAGTGCTCGGAAGGTTATGAGTTCAAATCCCAGCACCGCCAAGCTGCCACTACTGGGGCCTTGAGCAAGGCCCTTAACCTTCACTGCTCACTTGTATAAAAAAATAAGATGTATGTAAGTCGCTCTGGATAAGGGCGTCTGCCAAAATGACATAAATGTAAATGTAAAATGTAATATGTGTGTGAAAACCTGATGATGCTTTAGGTCAGAATTCTGCAGACGTAAAGAAAAATATCAAGGGTTCAAAATCATTCAAGCACCACTGTAAATTAAATGTACAAATTTAAATTACCTATTAACCTATTAAACATACCTATTAAACAGGCTAGTTAAATTGCAAAATAGTTACCCAACAGTACAATCTACACTAGACTTCATTAAGAAGAATTTCCATTGGAAGATTAATGTTATCTTTTTGAATCTGCAGTATTTCCTTCTGTAAAAGAAGACCTTCTCTCTGTAACTTTGCATTTCCTATCTGAATGATATTCTTCTCTTTGTCCATTTTCAGTACATCAAAATGGTATTCATTTAAGCCCCCTTTCTGCCTTTTGCTCTTTGATGGACTAAAGTGCTGAACTGGACCTTGTCCCAGGGTTTCTCCATTTCTGACGAGTTTTGTCATGATGGCACGAGTGGAGGGGAAATCAGGCATCTTCATCATTCTTATCTAAAAGACCAACAGGATTTGATAAGTAATTTTAAAAAATATCTTACAGAAACAATGCATGCAATAGTTTTTGCATTATAGGTTCTACAAATTGCATGCAATAGGCTTGGCTGTGATTAATTGTCCTCCTTCCACCTTCTCTTCCCCTTTATCTGGCTCTGTCTCTCTCTCTCAAACACACACTGCGTTTGTGTGTGTGTGTGTGTGTGTGTGTGTGTGTGTGCGCGTGTGCACGTGTGTCCGTATGTGTGTGTGTGTTTGTGTGTGGTGTGTGTTTGTGTGTGTGTGTGTGCATTTGTTTGAGAGAGATGTGTGTTTGTGTGTGAGAGAGAAAGAGACACAGAGAGAGACAGAGAGAGACAGAGAGACAGAGTTCACATATCTTTAATGAAAGGTTACTTGTATTGTTACTATACATTGTTTGAAATAATTCATCTGCTTATTTAGTAGCATAGACTCACATGCTATTAGGCTAAGAAACAATGGGCTATGGCTTTTAATTGATGCATTATGCTAACATGTGTGTAAACAGCCCAAAAACGAAACCGTGCAACAATGCTCCCTTTGGTGTAGACTACTGTGGCATGTGCAAAATCTTGCTGTCTTTATAAGTGCCTTTCCTTTATGAAATGTGCACTAAATAAGAAAATGTAATCTCTTACTCTGTGATATTGAGGCCATTGCGGTACAAGCTAAAGTTGGTGGTTTGCAGATTGGGTCAGGTTCAGGGGGTCTATTAAGGCGTGGGCTATTTTTGGGGGTGTGTGATGCAGATTGGTTTGGATGGGTGCAGTTATTAAAAACCCTGCTCTGCACATCACTGATAGACACTTTCGACATAAAGTTGCTTTGCTAGCTAAACAACAATTTAACTTGCTAATGTTACATTCCTTGTTTTTAGATCGTAACGTTTGTAATGAACAGACACTATACTACAAACTTGGGGCAACTCACTGTTGTACGTTGATGTTCTTGTTACTGGCTGGTCAGTAATGGTGATATCATCATATTGATTTGCAAGGGGGCTAGAGCGCCCGCCACAATTCTTACACTCCTTGTAAAGATTTGCAAAAGGGTTAGAAAAAAATCCACTTTTTGGTGAAGTAGCTTCATCTCACATTGAAAAAAATTAGGAAAATCCAACCTTTAATTGAAATAAATTTATTCAGTGAAAACAAATTCCTCATAAAGAAATTATTATTTTCATCAACAAAACACATGTGCCACAATTATTAGCACACCTGGAAATTACACATGAAGCATGTTTCCCATTTACATTGTACATTTTTTAGTTTATTGGAGTGTGTTAGAACGTTCAAGCTGTAATCCATGACTGCCTGATTAACTGGGGTATAAATAAGAGGTCATCCATCAACATGGGAAGATATGAAAACACACAAACCAAATGAGGGAGAAGTGTGTTGATTTTCATAAGTCAGGGAATGGTTATAAAAAATAGCTACTTGTCTGAAAATGCTAATTTCTAATTAGGGCAATAAAAAAAGTGGACATCAACAGAAATGCTTACAAACTTGCCAAAAAGAGAACCCAAGCTTATTTTTCCCTCATGTACAGTGAGGAGGATGGTAAGAGAGGCAAAACAATCCCCAAGGGTCACTATTGGTGAATTACAAGAAAAAGTTCAATCTTGGGGTGAACCAAGCAAAACCACCAGACACCACCTCTATGCCAACAGATTATTTGGAAGGTCTGCCAGAAAAAAAAGCATTTTCTCTCAGTTAACGACAAACCTGAGCTTCTGGATTTTGTGAAATGCTACTACAACTTTGACTGGAACTGTGTTCTATGGTCTGATGAAACAAAAATGGGGCTTTTTGGCAATAAACTCTCAAGGTGGGTTTGGCATAAAAAGTAGGATGACTATAATGAAAAGATTTTTATTCCGACTGTAAATTATTTCAACTGATGTTGTGGGTCTGTTTCCCCTCCAAAGGCCCTGGATGTCTTGATAAGGTACATGGCATCATGGCTGCATCTGCATGAAACTGTCCAGATCCATGAAACTAAAACTGGGTCGTCATTCTATCTTCCAGCAAGATCTGAAGCATATGTCCAAATACACAAAAATGGTTAACTGACCACAGAACAAGTTTCCCCCATGGCTATCTCAGCCCCCTGACCTGAACCTCATTGAAAACCTGTGGAGTGAGCTGAAGATGTGAGGGCACAAGAGAGGGCCCTTAGGCCCTGGATGATCTGGAGAGATTCTGTAAAGAGGAATCGTCTCAGATGCCCTGCTCTGTATTCTTCAACCTTGTAAAATGTTATATATTTTTTTTCAAATAAAGGAAAAAATAAAAAAAATTCATTTTTCAGTGTGAGATGAAAATTTCACTAAGGTGGATTTTTCTCACCCTTTTTACTAATATTTACAAGGGGTGCCAATAATTGTGTAGGGCACTGTATATGTTGTGGGATCATTTGGAAGATTTTCTGTGACAATGGCTCCAGTTCTACAGCTGGGGGTCATCCTCCAATGAGAATTGTCCCTCCTTTCCTGGGCAGCATCTTGTTCCAATTTAGCTTGTAAGTTTTTCATTTATTCCCACAGACCTAATCAAACTCAGCTGTACCCAAGCCTCTTCTTTTTCTCACCTTGACATTATCTGTTCTTTTGTCTTCAATGATGTTTGCATATTGCTCCATTAATTGATAAAATACATTTTTTTCGTGTCTTGTGAAATTTGAATTCCATACGCGCTGCGAGATTTTCATAGCTTGGTCAGGAAACGAAATGTTATGATGGTAGACTGTTTGACTGTTTAAAATTCTTTCTTTGAATGCACAAACTACTTTTGGAATAGATCTATGCCAGTTCTCTCTCAAAAAGGAAGAAAAGGAACATTTTAGACGAAGCTCATGATGGCGCTGTGGTATAACGCTAGTTGGCGATAACTGTGTGAGTGGTCGGTTCGAGTTCCTTAAGAACGTACTTTATTTATTTTCTTTTTTTATTATTATATTCAGGATGTTTTCATACAACAGGCCCTGTACCCAGAGTAATATATTATGCAATCATTTGTGCTTACAAAGACAAGTATGCCATTAAAATAGCCCAAGGAGCTATGTCTTTGATCAGGAAATCACGAATCTACGAAAGTTTAAAAATAATAATAATAATAAAAACATCAGTAATCGTCGTCAGTTTACATGGTAGCCAGTTCATCCGTAACACTGGAATGTTTCACCAGCCAAGCGACTAGTGCTTCTTTATGAATATTAATAACCATTCCCCTGCTGTCCTAGGTTTCAAAAATTCGCTAAACTACGATAAACGCCACCCGATATTTAGGTTCATAGTGACAGCCAATCCAATGCTGGCTTTTTTTTTTATATAGGGACTAAGCAATCGAATGCCGCGTTGTAACGAGGTCGGTTTTTGTTTCTCTGAGCATGCGCGACTGTGACAGCGTTGGGAAAGGAAGGACGGCATTGTGGCTGTTAGGTTGAAGTGTCTGTGACACTTAAACCGATCATATTAGTGAAATTTAATTAGTATGTATGGTGGTTTTAGACACAACAGATTTGAGAATTCACAATGCTTCGGCAATATAAAAATCTCTTACCCCAAAGGTGAGTTGTATCTTCTCGATGGATAGATGGTTATATGGATGACTTATATGCTACCATTGAATTGGAGCTTAACGATTATTGTGTTTATAATATCCCAATCATTAACTAACCTGTATATTTGTGGTTCTCAGATTGTCCTATCGCAAAGACAGACTATGACTTTAGTAAATAAACTGGTGGAATAAACAGGTTTATGTATCGTATCAGTGCAGTTATTTCATGGTTATTTAGAGTGTATTATGTTGCCTAATGCCAATATAACACTTACATAAGGATATTATTGTTTCACATTTACATAACTATTGTTGGTAAAGTGGAGGTCAAATCAAACCTCAAATGCATCTTGACTGATTTGGAATGAAAATGGGTTTTGTTGTGTATTAGGTTTAAGGGCCAGTATATATGGAGACCAAAGAGCAGCTCAGCCCCTGACCGAGCTCTGCAGTATGTGGTAGGCCAGAAGATCCATGGTTTTACCATCCGAAAGGTGAGCAGTTACTAAAAAACAATTCAGGTCTCACATGGCGCACACACAGCAAAATTGGTGAGAAGTGACGCACATCTGAGACAGGGCTCAATGAATTATTTCCAATTAATTGTAAATTGTGAAATGTAGCTTTGAAGGCTTTTCAGAATTATAGGGTTTTCTGATCATACCTCTGGATTGTTTGGGAAAACGGATATTTTCTGTCCATACATATAAGAAATGTAAAGAAAATGTGCTGGTGAGGATCATTATCTAGAAGATGATGAAATCCCTTTTTAAATCTCTGCTGTTGTCATGAGTTCTTAGTGCTAGTAAGTTGCCATTGCTAATGCTGTCCTCAGGTTACTGATTTGTGGACTTGTGTTCCTTGAATTTGTTATGCAGATAATAATTATAAATGACATTACAGCTGCTGAGTTGCATCAAGTGAGTGGCCATCCTTGAACAATTCCAGTGAAGGGTACTCTTAATGCTGCAACATAGAAAGACATTCTAAATGACTGTGTGCTTCCATCTGTCTGGTCCATTCCTACAGAAGAGCTACTGTAACACAAATTGCTGAAAAAGCTAATGCTAGCTATGATAGAAAGGTGTCAAGACACACAGTGCATTGCAGCTTGCGGTGTATGTGGCTGAGTAGCTGCAGACCAGTCAGAGTTCACCACCAAAAATGCCTACACTGGGCACTTGAGCATCAGAACTGGATCAGGGAGCAATGAATGGAGGTGGTTTGGTTTGATGAATCACATTTTCTTTTGCATCATTGTGGCACTTACCTGGGGAAGAGATGGCACCAGGATGCACAATGGGAAGAAGGCAAGATGGCAGAGGCAGTGTGATTCTCTGGACAATGTTCTGCTGGGAAACTTTGGGTCCTGGCCTTCACGTGAATGTTGCACTACTACACCTGGCACTACTATACACCTACTCGTTCATTAAATTATGTCATCAGCCAACTGTGTGACAGTAGAGCAATGCAATAAATCATGCAAATATGGGCCAGCAGCTTCAAGTAATGTTCACATCAACCATCAGTATGTGGAAAAAATGTGATCTCCGTATGATCTCTAGTGTGGCGTGAATGTTGGTGCCAGATGGGCTGGTTTAAGTATTTCTATAACTGCTTATCGCCTGGGTTTTACACACAATTGTCTCTACAGTTTACAGTTTTCTTTTTACACTTTACAGTAAAGTAAAAACATTAAGTGAGCAGTGGTTCTGCGGATAGGAAGGCCTTGTTGGTGAGCGTGGTCCGATAACCATTCCTTACAATTCTGGTGAGTAGAGAAGCATCTCAGAGTGTAGAACATGTTGAACCTTGAGGCAGACGAGCTACAACAGCAATAGTATGTCGGGTTTCACTTCTGTCAGCCAAGAACAGAAAGCAAAGGGTACAGTGGATGCAGGCTAACCAAAACTGGAAACACAATCTGGTCTGATGAATCTCGATTTCTGCTGAGGCACACTGATGGTAGGGTCAGAATTTTGCACCAAAATCATGAATCCATGGACCCAACCTGCCTTGTGTCAAAAGTCCAGGCTGGAGGAGGCAGTGTAATGATATGGGGAATAAATCCAATCAGATACACTCACTGAACACTTTATTAGGAACACTAATATCCAATACAATACCTTTGAGATAAGGTAGAACAGAAGTTTCACAGCATGAAAGTGCACCTGAAAAATATGCAGGAATTGAATTATGCAGTCATGTCAACATAGCCTAAAATCTTAAGAATTTAAGCCCTGAATGTTTCCAACAACTTGTGGACTCCTTGCTATGAATAATAGAGGCTGTTTTGAGAGCAAAGGGGGGCCCTGTCCAGTATTAGTATAGTGTTCCTAATAAAGTTTTCAGTGACTGTATCTGTAAATTACTTCAGAAAAAATATATCCATACCAAATTGGCATGTGGGCAATGATTCCATCATATTCTGTGGGAAAAGAGGTTTTGTGTTTTTTCTTCCATATGGAAACACTTCAGGAATCCTCATTTTCTTTTGTATTCCACTAGAACAAAACCAAACCCAAGGTAAAAATGCAGAATAATAAAATATAGATGATATTTAAAAGAATTTGTAAGAAATTATGCTTCTTCAGGTTTTAAGTATGCAGTTGAGTTTCTAGTACAATTATAGCCTATATTTGTGTTTTGAGCACATGCATAAGATCAAGTGTAACTTGCATGGCCACAGGCATTACTAGTGGTTAAAACAGGTTGTACAAGTGAACAAAACAATCATCATTTAGCATTAGTGCTTCAGCTACTACAGCTAATTAATAAAAACTGATCAGAAATTGAAAGGGATTCAGTTCTTTTACTAAATGACATTTGATAATTTCTGACACAATTTGGCCACCATAATTCTTTAGAGCACAGAGACCATCTGTGTAATGGTGAATTATGATTAATGTAATTCACAACAACTTATTTTACAGGATGTTATTTGACTATGGTGGAAAAATAGAAAGTATAAAAACAGAAATGAAATAAAATGCAATATTTTTATTGCAGAACCATCTCACCAGCTTGTACTTGATGCCACAGGCTTACTTGTGACTCTCGTGTTGGTGATTTGCATATATAAAATACATTCTTGCACTACATACAGTCAATATCATCTTTATTAGGAACAACCTACTCATTCATACAGTTATCCAATCAGCCAGTCATGTGGAAGTAGCATAATGCATGTCAGAATCAGCATAATCATGCAGATGTAGGTCAAGAGCTTCAGTTAATGCTCACATCAAACACCAGAATGGGGGAAATGTGATTTCAGTGACTGATTGCGGTGTTTCAGAAACTGCTCGTCTTTTTTTCATTTGGATTTTTTCATGGAATTTTCATGTGAAATAGTCTCATGTAAACACACAGAATGATTTGAAAAACAAAAGGATAGTGGCAGGTCTGCTAATCACAGTCAGAAGTGCCTGCAGATCTTCCAAACTTGCCACTGTAGTCCATCAGTTCTCTGATGGATTATTTTTAAAAAGTCAGATCGTGGTTTTGGTTGTTTTCAGAGGGGCATGATAGAATCAAATGCTTCCTGGTGTGTCTTCATGTTGAAGAAAAACACAACCTTTACCAACGTTTCAATTTGTTATCTTCACCAAGGAGGTTATGTTTTCGTTGTGGTTTGTTTCTGTATGCGTTTTTGTTTTTTTCTCTGACAGTGTGCAGTATTGTGCAAAACATACCACATCATTTTCCATGAAACTTGGTGGAAGGGTCTAGCACAGGCCAGTTCAATTTTGGAGTGGATCCAAGTTATGGGGCGGCTCCACAAGTTTAACCTTGATTTTGCTAAATTTGTCATACAAAATTTGGCCTTGGTGGATGTCTGTGCCCAACGCTGCCATACATCTTAAAATTGAAAAGATGGCAGTAAAGTTTAGTTGTAACAAAACTAGCTAATTTAGAAATACAATGACTCTATAGGTTTTTTATATATATAGATATAGATATAGATATAGATAACACATTGTAAATACTACCCTGTACTGTGTTCTGTAAATGTACAGTCACGCTGAAC
>JAQQZX010123600.1:0-10171 GCA_030068355.1 Notoglanidium maculatum | reverse complement strand
TGGATTACCGTTTTGATTCCTCCGCCTGGTTTATACGGATCTGCACTTGCGTCCTATCTAGTGAGCATTGCATGACAAATGAGAAAACATTACACCTCAAACACCTCATAAGGTTGTTCAAACCTTGTGGGTCAGCTGTGAATTTTTCGAACAAATGAGAGTGACAGCCTTAAAATGAAGCCTACATAAAGTAGAGAGATTGTTATACTTCTATTGCTTAAAATTGTCATGTACTAGATTAGAGGTTCATTTAGCAATCCATACCTCAATAACCTGACAACTTTTTACATAAGCCTGGTAAACAAACGTTTGCTGTTATATATCATAGCAATCTAATACAGCCTCAGTTGTTTAAATAAGTAGCCTATGTTTAAAGTACATGGTGGGCTAAAATAACATGCTTATTGTTCCTGGCAATAAATTAGCTTTAATGATTATCCATTCTGATTTTCTGAATACTTAATACTCATTTGAGGCAGTTGTATGGATATATGTACAGCTAAAAGGATTTGAGCTTATCACCAGGATCATTTTTATGTGAGCCAAGACATCTATCCAACATAATCCTACTCCGTGCCAAAGGTAATATCACAAACAGGTAGGGTTTTATTAAATGAACCATAATACTTCCTTTGTACACATGCAGGTGTATGTGTAATAAATTCATAGTGAAGTGCACACCATGACTCAAATCATTTTCTCTGTGCCATGTCCAATATTTTTGTATTGGGACAGTTCCTCAGCCTCCATCTCTGACAACAGCAAACTAACACACCACAAAATACAATGTCTGTTTCTCTTAAAAGGTCATTCATGAATTGTTTGCTAGCAATCTTGACTATAACTGATGTCAGTTGGATAGTTAAAAACACGACTCGATGCACAAGGCCCATCCAAATTTGCATATCAGGACAGACCATCAACCAATATTCTTGGCAACAACTTAACACAGCACCACAATTTTCACTTTTCATGTGAATTTCTGCCTGACATCAGTGGATCACAACAATGCTAACATGCTTTGTCAACCCATAAGTGCATGTGTGTCAAGAGACATGTCATGACATAAGCACCTCTAGACCCACCCCCACCCTACAACTCATTGATTTCATTGGATGAAATCCTATGTGTTTCACCAGAGTGCAGAAAGGATCCAAAATCTGTTGAGAGGGACCCAAATTCATCCTGTCCCCAAAGCTACACAGTACAGCATATCAAAAAATCTCTTCACAATATAAAATAAGGAGACCCTTGACTTCATGTTCACTAAATCTCAAATGAATCCAATGAATCATCTAGGAGGAGTGTAGCCAAGATGGGTGGAAAAAGTCACTCTTTCTGTTGGCAGATGGAGCACTATACCAGGGTGTCACTCTGGTCATGGTGATGTCATCATAACCATCATTACTAATCAACCTTAAAGGCTAGCAACACAACAAAGAAGTTTAATGGCCAAATAAAATGAAAGGGTAACATTAAAGAAAATAAGACCTTTAGTAATGCTTGTGTGTGTGGGTGTAAGAATGAGTGTGCATAACATGGAAGTTGAGGAAAACTGCAGTGGGGAAGTAGGCAAATGAGACTTTTGCATATTCAGGTTGTATAACAGAGGGCTTATGAATGAACAAGCTAGTAATTGCCATGTAAAGTTTCTTCCAAACTTTGGACTATACTTAAAAGTTACTTCCAATTCTCATCTCAAATAATTAAGTTTTAATCCAGTGATCTGGTAGCAGTTAATTCTGTCCTGAACAATAATCCACTGAAAACTTTGCAGCATGAATCCACTGCATACAAAACATGGTTGGGCAATCCTTTACCATCATCAAGTATGCAGATGATACCACAGTGGTAGGTCACATCAGCAATAATTATGTGTCATCCTACAGAGAGGAGAACTAAAGCCTAGCTGCATGGTGTTCTGCCAACATCCTCACCCTCAATACAGAGAACAACAAAAAGCTCATTGTAGACTACTTGAAATCCAAAATAAGTGGGACTAAAATAGAGCATGTCCAGCTTCAAGTTCCTGGGTGTCCACATCTCTGAGAATCTGTCTTGGCACATATACTTTAATTCTGGTTAGGAAGGCAGTGCCTTTAATTCCTGAGGAGACAAGTTCAAGAGAAAGTTCATCTGTCTCCCCAGATCTTAAATCTATGACCAACCGCATTACAGTGGTAATGTGTTATGGTAGCTACACAGTGTCAGAAAAAAGTGCTAAAAAACACCTAAAACATCATTGGTACCCAGTTCCCAGCCATTTTCACCATAGGAAATGTATGTGTTGTGCACTCAATGTCATAAAGGACTACCTTCCTAGTCAAAATGTTCAACCTCATTTCATCTAGGAGTAGATACAGGAAGATTCATAACAGAACCATCATTAGGATAGGCACTTAGTGTGGACAGAGTATTGGGACCCACTAGCGCTATTGGGACCCACAGTGTATGGGACCCACTAGCACCTGAAAGGGCTAAAGGCTATAAAAGAACCAAAATATGAGAGCAGGACTAGTGAAATTAAACACTCTGACCACCAACAGCTCAAGTGCCTGTGTCAGGACTCAAACTGGGGGATGCCACACTGCTGTATTAACCCACTGAGCTGATCACAGGGCAGTGGATATCTGGGAGATGGTGCTTGTGAAACACATTGAATGGTCTGGAATGTGGGAACTTCAGAGAATAAAGATCAACCCCAAAAACACACGGTAAGGTGGGAAAGGACATCCCAAAATAGCCTTTTGCTTGGCCAGAGTGAAAAGCACAAATTACATGAAAGTGACTGAAAGGGGCGAGCTCACCCTTCCCAGAATTCTTTGCACCAAGAAGAGAGTCACCATTTTCAATGGCAGTGTTATTTCCAAAAACAACCTGCAACAGTCCACAACAATCCGGCAACATCCTAGGCCATAGACCTTAAACTGTAACATGAAATTGAATATTCATATCATGAAATCATGAATATATTTTGTGAAAGTATCTATATTTTAAATTCTTTCAATCGATCTATGTATTTTTGTATGGTTATTCCATATGTAATGGATCCAAACCAGCCTCAGCAGTTTCATGTACAGCCACGTAGGAAAGAAAAGATAAGGCCTTTTTTTTCAAAGCTTCCACATCTGAAATGGACATTAGGAAAAAATTTGAGATGTGTTCACTCAAACCATTTGCCGAGGTGGTCTGGGATGCGTTTGACAACATACATTATGTAGTGTAAATACTAATTTGTCCTGATGTGTCCCCGACAAGGATGTAACAGAATAATACATCATCAATGCAGGATGTTCTTTTGGTGACAGCATGACCCGCTAAAAAAATGGAGAGGAACACTGATGTACATGCTTGGAGTGCAAGAAAATTATGAAGGTATGTTGCAGGTTTACTTTTTTTTTAACATAACTGTTTTGCAGTTGTGTTTAACATAACACATTTGCAGTTGTGTAAGTGACTTAGGCCGAAATGAAATCTGTACACAAGTGGTTAGCTAGACATCTTGGAGACACATGATAGACACAAGTGTAAATGGCAATATGTCTTGGCTATCCACTTGTTACCTGATTGCCCAAGATGCATTTTACAACCAAGTGTAAACAGGGCCTAACAGTGAATTTGAAGAGGTTTTACTGCACAGCAAGCTAATGTAAAAGCTTACATGCTTACAAAAAAAAAATGTAATATATATAATATTGGATTCTGGGATGTGTGAGCTGACCCCTTTAACATAAAGGTATGTCTTTCTCTTGATATGTTTCTTTCCTTCAAAATATATCTTTGCCTCAATAAATCTTTCCCCAAACAACTCCTTTTATAATTCTATTTTAAAGAAACCTCAGAGTAATGTGGGGCTTCTCTGTTGTTGGCCCAGACTTTGTCTTTGACTTTGTCAGACCAGGCCTTTATCGCCCAAGAGCTGGTCCTGCTGTTCAGCCGGGTAGGGATACCGAAGGATATACTCACGGACCAGGGTAATCCGTTCATCTCCCGCCTCATGCGGGACCTGTGCCGGCTGCTGAAAGTCCACCATCTGTGCACGTCTGTTTACCACCCGCAGACCGAAGGCCTGGTGAAGCGATTCAACCAGACCCTGAAGCGCATGCTCCGCCGGGTCGTTTAAGGCGAGGGCCAGAACTGGGACCTGCTTCTCCCAAATATGCTAGTCACCGTCCGGGAAACACCTCAGGCGTCAATGGGGTGCAAAAGAGGCATGGGAAGCCCAACCCTCTCTGTTCCGCTCTGTGGTCGAGCATGTGGGTGAGATGCAGGAGTGGATCGCGAAGGTGGGCCCCATTGTCCGGGAACACCTGGCAATGGCCTAGCAGGAGCAGCAATGGGCCTACAACATCTGAGCCCAAACCCGTGAGTTCCAGGTGGGGGATAAGGTGCTGCTCCTAGTCCCCAGCGCCACGTGCAAATTCCTAACACGCTGGCAGGGCCCCTTCAATGTGGTTGAGCGAGCAGGCCCAGTGAGCTACCACCTCCAGCAGCCAGGATAGAGAGCTGAGATGCAGGTATACCACATCAATTTGCTGAAATGTTGGATAGAGTCTGTCCCTGTGCTCCTGTCATCTCTCTCCCCTTCCAGGTCCCGCCGAAGCTGTCCACAAAGGAGCGGACCTCTCCCCGTCCCAGCATCAGGATCTGGAGGAGCTGGAGGCCCAACAATGAGACGTCTTCTCCGCAGAGCCTGGGTGGACCCACGTTGCCCATCACCACATCAGGATATCGCTTGGAGTCATCATTAGGCACCGGCCCTACCGTGTGTCGGAAGCCTGGCATCAGCCCCTGTTCCAGCCCAATTGTTGTGGTGACCAAGCCCGACAGGAGCCTCTGCCTCTGTAATGACTTCTGCAGACTCAACGAGGTCTCTGAGTTTGACGGATATCCAATGCCAAGAGTGGACGAGCTCTTGGAATGTCTTGGGAAGGCCCGGTTCATCTCCACACTTGACCTGACAAAGGGTACCGGCAGGTGCCCCTCACCCCTTCCTCCAGGCCGAAGACATTATTAAGTTGTCACTTTACCGTCCGGCCACTGGCAGTAACAGGTTCTTCCCTTCGGGCTGCATGGAGCCCTGGCGATTTTCCAACGCCTTATGGACGTCCTGCTCTGCCAGCACTGGGACGACGGTACGCGATGATCGAAAGGGAAGCCCTGGCCATAAAGTGGACCATCGAGGAGCCACAATATTACTTAACAGGATGGCAATTCACCCTCATTACAGATCATGCACCCCTCCAATGGTTACACCAGATGAAACAAAAAACAGTAAACTAACTCGGTGGTTCCTCTCTCTGCAGGGCTTCTCCTTTCAGGTGCTGCACCGGTGAAGCACACCAACGCTGATGCTCTTTCCTGGCGCTACACCAACGGCTCGTAGCTAAGGGAGGGGCACTGTGATGCCGTGAACACACAGCCCCGTCGTCGAGCCCTGGCAAGCGCTCCAACCCACCAGAGTATACCGAGGGAAGCTGGAGGATCCTCACCACCACTACGCTGCTAATCAGCAAGGTGGGGCTGTGTAATCTGGCATGGCTGGAGGAAAATTCCCAGCCAATTCCCGGTCCACGGTGGCAGTGAATAAAATTGATGCGGGGTATCTCGGGGTGAGTACTGTTGAGGAGGCCAGTGACGACTCTCTCTCTTTGTCATTTTTCCCCAACAGATTTCCCCTAGGAGGTCAGCCCAGAGCCTGGAGGACACGTCTTCCCCTCGCCACCGCCTCCATTCCCGAGGACCGCAGCTGGATGTGGAATCTCCCCCATCTTGGCCCGGAACCACGACCCCAACCTCACTCTACACACAAACACGGACTTTTTCGCACTCACTCACAGGAACACAATTAAAAATCCATTGCCACCCACCTGAACCGCTGCCTTCTGTGCCTTTTGTTCTGTCGCCCACGGTATTCTGCTCACAATATATATATATATATATATATATATAATATATTCCTTCAGATCCAAAGTTTTCTGATCTAGTCCAGGCCCAACTCCATGCACTCAAACTTCGGGTCCGACTTCCTCGCCTCACTGCCAAAACTCCTTCAGAAGAGATGCTGGCAGACATTAACAGTGCACTGCTCAATATATCCACCACCACCATCACTGAAACCAATGAGCTCATATATGCCACTGCCACAGTAATCCTGGAGATGCTTGGTTACAAAATCAAGACCAAGAATGTAGAGTGCCCACCCTGGAGAAGAAGATTGGAAGCCAAGATCATGGAAGACCAGAGGCATATCCGCTGGCTCACAGAAGTGCAGAAAGGAGTCAACCCACTTTAATAAATGCACTACATATTCTTAATCTGCATTCTCCTCTCCCTCACACGCACACACACACACACACACACACAGTGTAAACATATCCTTAACACACACTAAAACACATCTTCATATTTATTATACTCTGCTGCTATTACCTATTTTGATTGTAGAATAATTAGTTACTGCTTATCACTCATTCACTTTACCTCACCAGTGTTACTGAGTGTCCTAGTTACACTATATTTAAGTAATTTACACTTTGTGAAACAACACCGCAAATGTAAGACACTGTGCAAACTATAACTATTAAATATTTGACTTTTTTTCTTTTTCTGTGCAATATTTGACTCTTTGAGTGCAATATTTAACCCTGTGCAAAATAGTAGTCCTCGTATTAGTAGTAGTCCTGTAGTCTGTAGTATGTGCTATGTTCTGTTCTGTATGTCATGTGTGTTATGTCTAGTATGTCCTTGTGTTTTTGCACATTGAGCCAGGAGAAACGCAATTTCGTTCCACTATGCAGTCTTGAATTGTATGGTCTGAATGATAATAAAGTTCACTTTGACTTTGACTTTGAATAATAATCTAGTGTAGATATATTAAGTCTTTAGGCTAGGACCAAGAAAAACAATGGAAAATTGTTGATAAGGAGAAGAAGATTATTTCAAAAATATTTAGATTTTGTAATAGTCAAATATTGTATAAAATATTGTTCCTTTTGTAAGAACTACTGTATATCATAAACCATTGTGGTCAGAGTTGCAATTCATGTTAATTGTTTGCCCATTTTGTACATTGCTTAGGGTAAGAGTGTCTGCTAAATGACTAAGGGGTGTTGTCATTGCCTCGTTCTCTTACAAATTGGGATCCAGCACACACTGATACTGATTTGCAAGAAGTCATCATTGCTTGAATCACTGAATGCATTTAGAAGCAGATCTCCCTCGCTGGATTTGAAAGCAGCTTCAAGACAACAAATTACATGATGTTTTCTGCAAGAATCAAGGTGCATTTATCTTGCAAATGCTCGTACCTGCTTTAGCTACAGTCTTCTATCAGTTCATTGACTTTAATATCTGCTTCAAAGAAATGACAGATGTGTATTTTGTTTCCTGTTAATAGTTTTTGCAAAAGAAGTCCCAGAGCAAAATTTCATGTTCCTCTGGGAAGTTAAGGAAGGTTCAACATTGTATCAGAATCTCATAGAATAGTCATAGAAGATATTTAAATGATCTAATGTGAGATTTATTTACAAAGCACAACAGCAAACAAATCTTTAGCAATTTGATCAAAGATGTGGCTCACTTTTCAATTAATGAAAATGTCAGTGAGCTTCATTTCCTTTATTTAAGTGAAACTTTCAAGGAGACTTCACAGATCATTTAATTTTTCAGTCAACTCCCTTTTTGATGAGGAACATCTTTGGCAGGAAGAGGTAAGTAGTGGCAGAGCAAAGCAGAATAACACCATCTGTCAGCAGCCCCATAAACACTCCAAATGAAACATCCATGAAGACATTACAGCATTATAAATCTCCCCATAAATGTTAATTAAATTTGAGATTAATTATCAAAGCATAACCATACTTAAAAATGCCAACCACTTGCAGAGTTGATGGTATTGTCAATAACATTAGCTGACATTTTATTTCATACACTAGTATGATCTAGATATATTTATTTGAATCAGTTGAATCAGGTCACCCTGAGAGACAGATTTGGCTATTTGTAACACAACATGAAAAAAGCTGCCTTCTGTATAACATTCACCATTATCATAAATGTCTACCATGATCTCAGTGGAAGCTGACCACAGCACAAGAGAAAGGCTCTGTCAGCATTTTATAAGCTAGTAACAAACAGTGTAATGTGCTGAAGAATTGTATGTATAATAAATATTTATCAGTGGAATGGGTGAAAACCAAAATGTTTTAGCAACAAAAATTATACATTTTTTTAACCTTACAAAAAATTGCATAAGGCAGTTCTTAGCCACTCTCAGCTTTTTATCTGATGTCACTTCTTTGGATTATATCATAACTGTTACACCTACTATGCATTTCCTGTAATATGAGTAGAATATAATAGAATAGAAATGTAATGCAAGGTGAATATTGGAGATAGCATGCAAGTACATAAAATCAGCATGTATTTTATTTGCGTGAATCCAATAGTCATTATGTATATTCTATGTGGGGGTCTGAGAACTGAGGAAGTACATAACGCAAGCGTAATTCCTAGCCATAAATGAGAGAACAAGTGTGAGACAAAACTATTTAGAAATACAAGAACAAAGGAACAAGTAAGCACAAGTGAAGAATGTCTCAGAAACCTACATAACAATGATGAAACAATGATGAACATATATAACAATGAATCAAACACACATGGTATAAGTAGACACACTAATCAGAAGCTAAGAGACAAGTGGGCACAATCACGATACAATAGGGAGATAAACCAATCACAAGACACAGGCAGAAACAAGTCTCTTGCAGAAGACTCACAACAAAATGTGAACAAAGTAGACACATGGAGAACTAAACCATGAACAGCATTCAGGGCACTGGGGAGCAAGTCACGTGCAGAGAGGGGAAATTCTTGATAACAATAGAATATAGAGGAAAAAATGTTTTTATTGTCACCAAATTAGTACAATGAAATTGGGTTCGCATCTCACATTCTTATATACAGTAATTAGAGAATATGTATGTAATAGAAATGATAGAATACCGTATGTAATTGGCAAAAATGTGCAATATACAACTATATGTGCAATTGATAAGGCAGCATAGATTATTAATGTAAATAATACTATTGTGACACTTCAGTCAGAAGTATAATGTGCAAAAGAACAGTAAAAGAGCAGCAGGTGGCAGGGTATGTTAATGTGAAAAATTGCTGTTACAGTTGCTGTTAATGCACAAATTAAGTACAGTATGTAGAATGTAGTGAGATAACAGAATGTAGTGAAATGGTATTAAAGCATGCAGTTGTGATACCATAAATAAAATAAAAGTTTTAATAATGCAACTGTAACTTGTAACTACTACTACTACTACTACTAATAATAATAAGAAGAAGAATTATAATAGTCACTATCAAATAACAACAAGAGAAACTAATCACTGTGTTTTTATAACCATGTTTATAGCTCATGTCTTCAGACTAAGATTTAGTCAGTTTCATAAACTCATTTTATAAAAAGTACTGTACCAACAGGCAGCGCCATTTTTATACTTAAGTCCAAGTAACCTTGATTTGGCTGCCAACACAAAAAATACTATTAAACTATTCAAAGCAGCTTTCTCAGCTGAATTTAAATACATAGAGTATACTCAAGAAACAAGCTCGTCCATTCTTAAGTAGCATTAAAAGGTGATATTTTACCATAAATTAAGAGTTCAGCAGCATTTTTGGCTACTGTTACAGCCCAAATGGATTGCTTGTCTGTTGATGCATATAGCATATTGCAGAGAGACAATGAAATGAAAAAATGTAATAAATTTAAGATGGACAGTAAAATTAGGAGAGAAAATAAATTCATCAGTCACGATTTATTATGGATATTGATTTGTATACATATTTCATTACCTCATGAGGAGATGGTGATCTTAGCTTGGCAACAGTGTAATACACTGCCTGTCCAAAAAAAGGTCATCACCTGGATTTAACAAAGTAAATACATAAGAGACTCATAATAATGAGATAATTACTGCATGGATGATTATGTTTCAGCTTGCAACAAGATATTTAACCCTAACTGATGCAGTGAGTAGCTTCTCATTTCTTAAACAATCATGTCGGAAGACACATCTTGTGGTCATGGAAAAGATGTTAATCTGTTTCAGAAGGGTCAAATTATTGGCATGCATCAGTCAAAGAAAACATCTAA
>JAQQZX010123484.1:0-10177 GCA_030068355.1 Notoglanidium maculatum | reverse complement strand
TGTGTGTGTGTGTGTGTGTGTGTGTGTGTGTGTGTGTGTGTGTGTGTGTGTGTGTGTGTGTGTGTGTGTGTAACACAGGCTACATTCTCAGGAAATGCCACGTGTCAACATAAATATTCAGACAGCGAGGTTTTGGAGAAGGCAGTCCATCAGCAGCGTCATTAAGTCGGGCATTCCTGAGAGTCCTGCAGGTTTTTCTACATTCTCAGAGAAAATGACCAGGCCTGCGTGTAATCCGGCAACGTTTCCACCTCATTCGGCTCTTGGCACCGGACACAGGGATTGTCTTTCCTCTGAAAAAAAGAATAATAATAAAAGTAAAAATAAAGCAGCATGAAGCAGCCATTCATTGCCAAGCCTTTATTGCAAAACCGTTCACTCGCTGAGCTGAAAAACCTGCGACATTTTCATAATCAAATATTCATTTTACATTTTAATCGCCACACCCGGGGTGATACGCTTGGCACTACGGGGTATGTAAAGGATATTTTTAATGAACAAATCAGAATGCAGTTGTGTAAATAGAAATAATGAAACTTTACATTTTACAATTTGTGTGACACAGGAAACAATTCCAGGAAATACCGCAATTCAAAATAAACACTCTGACCCGATCCTTATCAACACTTTAGGATAGAAATAAAAGGGTGTGTGTGTGTGTGTGTGTGTGTATAAAACCCTCTGTGTCATGCTGTTACAGGAAAATAATCATCGACTGGGTGATGTAATAAAGCAGATTTGAATGTCGAGCGTCTGCCATACAGATCTCTGTGAATCAGCTGTTGCTATAGGAACAGTAACGTACCAGAATGGGCGAAATATTATAAATAACCCTGTGATGTGCAGCTGCTGTGGAAAATTAATCAACACCAATCAGAATCCAGAATTCCAGCGCTGTGGTGTAAAAAGCATCAAAGTCGTGAACACAAAAAAAGGGTTAAAGTAAAGTCATGTAGAAAAGCTGTCTATCCGGTTCCTTGGCACACGGCCTCAGGCTTCAGCAACGCCCCTGACACACTCCTGAGCTCCCTGCGGCGTCAGGCACACGAACGCATGCACACACACACTCACACACACACACACACACACACACACACACACACACACACACACACACACATTTGTTTTTATGTCTTTGTGGGGACCTCCCATTAAGTTCTGTTATTAACTGAACTTAAATGTCTGTTATTAAAAATGCTGTACAAATAAATTGAGTCAGAAATTAAAATGAGAAATTTCTATGGACCTAGCCCTAACCCTTACCCAGCCTGAACCTTAACCAGCAGTAACCAAACAAAATACAGGACTTTTTTAAAAATAGGTTTTACAGATATTTTTTAAATTGAATGTGGGGACCAGTAAAAATGTCCCCACAAGGTAAAAATAACAGGTTTTTTATCACATTGCAGGGACATTTTGACCCCTATGATGTAATATAAACATGTCACACACACACACACACACACACACACACACACACACACACACTGTGAGCCCCACATTCACACTATCAGTTGACAAGTCCCTCGTGTTGTTTGTAGTTGTGGGTGTGTAGCGACTGCTACTGTTGTCTCTGGTGGGCGTGGCTTGTCTAGTTTTATTTAAAACTATTTATTTGTTATATAAATTCTTATCAGAAACATTTGTAGCCAAAACCCACTACACGATTTATACATACCACTTTTGTTTAAAATGTGTTTGATTTACGTTACATACCCAGCTCATATTAGCTTCGTTTTCAGATTAGACTAGCTAACTGTGCTAGCTGTGCTCCACTCCCCAGAGGCACCAGCGACCTTCCAAGCTTCATTTTTTCTTCATAACACTTCATCAGAGGTCATATATGACAGGATACGATGAAACTACAGAAACTACTTTCCTTCCATGTTTTTCAAACACTAAATAAGTACTAACTGCGGGAAGGAACTAAACTTGTGAGCGGGGGGAATTAAGAATTGTCGGCTCACACCGCAAGGAATCGTTTGGGTTTTTATCCTTGTCATACCTAATTTGAACAGAATTGAAATAGAAAAGTCACACTGTCATTTTGACCCCGTTTACACTTGGTATTAAAATGCGTCTTGGGCGATCTGATCACAACTGGACGGCGCTAAATACAAATGTAAACGACTTTCAAGACGCATTCGCTCAAACCACTTGCCGAGAAGGTCTGGGACGCATTTAACCACATACCTTCTGTAGTGTAAACGCTAATGTGTCCTGATGCATCCCGATATGGACGTAACAGGAAAATACGTCATTAATGCTGAACGCGGAGGTTGTTTTGGTAACAGCACGGCACGCTGGAAAAAAATGGAGAGGAGCGGCGATGAACGTGGTTGGAGTGCAAGAAAATAATGAAGGTATTTTGCAGGTTTAACGTTTTAATATAATTATGCGCCGGGACCTTTTGACCTTCTAGCGGAAGTGATGTAGGCAGTAAAGATATTTGAACAAAGCGGGACATCTTGGAGACGCACGATAAACACAGGTGTATACGGCGACGTGTCTCGGCGGTCCATTTGTGACCTGCATGCTCAAGACGCATTTTAAAACCAAGTGTAAACAGGACCTTTGTTTCTTGCCCCTGTTGCTGAAATCGCAGCTCCGTGCCACACAGCTACGTAGAAAACGATCGCTTGGCTGTGGCTTTGTCGCTCGCTAGTGTGAACACCGGCTCAGGTGTCAGTAATTAATGAACAGAAACAGCGCAGCGTCTCCATCCAGGAGCCGACCGGATTAAAAGCAGCCCACAAAGTCTGTAGGTAGACTAAGGAGGGTTACACTTTTTTGTTCTGCCAGCTTTGTTCGACGCTTCCACCTGTTTGAGAGCGTTAATCACTACAGATGTCTTTACAAGACCAGGCACGAGCACGCACAGGTGAATTGCCATGAGTCACGGAGAAGAAGGGACACGGCAGGACGGTTCTGACAGGGAGATGAGAGACGAGGCACCGTGCTGACTAGCTCCAATTGGCTTCACACAGCTTATTTGCTTAATCAGTGCACAGAAATGTGTGTGTGTGTGTGTGTGTGTGTGTACATAATTCTATAGTCATACTCATCTTAGGCTTATGATCAGAATTCCCGGACGTACAAAGACGCCTCTCTTACTCTGCTATTAGCTCAGCTAAAAGCCAGCGGCGCAGCTCTATAATGCTCTCTTTGTTACGCTACAACTGAACCTCTGTCAGGTTTAAAAAGAAAAAAAATCAGCACAAGGTTTTTTGTAAAACTTTACATTTCTAAGCTCAATAACATGACGACAGAAACGTCCCATCTGAGGGCTTCGCCAGTGATACGCAGATCCAAAGCACTCATTATTAACACACACACACACACACACACACAATGATTGCAGATTGACACCATGATTCACAGAATGTCTCCAGAAATACTGGCACCCTTGAAATTGGACTATAAATCCCTTTCCTCCAACAACAAAAAACGATTCTCGTAAAAAGTTATTTAACATTATTGTTTATCTATTTATTTATTTTATTAAATAAAAGATTTTTCTCTAAATGGCAAAATTATAAATACTTGGATTTTGTATTAGACTATGATCTTTTTTTTCCTTTTTCTTTTAATCTTGACTAAAAGGGTTTTATTTTAGCAGCAGTACTTGCTTTGGCCATTGTGTCTTAAAAAAAACATTGTCAAAGCTCAAATTTTCCGTATTTTAGATTAGGAATTGTGGAATTTTGTACGAGTGAAATCTCCACGCGCTTCTCTACAGATGGAGGTACAGCGTGTTTTTGTTTTGACTGTGTCAGAATCACTCATTGTCCGTGACGGTCAAGAACAACACACTGGCGAACAAGAGCTGCTGTTTTCTCGTCACCATCTGCTGCTAGTGATTAACACGAGGATGTTCAGGATGTTTTTACACGTACTCTAAGCTTACGTGACACAGTATCGCCTGGCATCTGAAGCATTTTTACCAATAAACTAGCACGGTATCTGACTGACACCTGATATAAGTTTCGGTATTGATACACTGAACACAGCAAGATGTTTGGAATGATTACACCAAAGAAGCCGAGTGTCCAAGATGCAGCTCCTGAATGTGACTTTTTTTGGTACTTTGGTGAAAAGTGGAATGAAAACCGATTCACTGTAAAATATAAGCGTGGATCTGTGATGTTTTTATGGATGATGGTCTTAAGAAGCATTATGAATTATGCTCAGTAGCAGCATATATAAGCCACAGGACCTGTTTGCCTCTGCCAGAAGGTTACAAACTGACCACTCTTTCAACATCATGACCCCAAACATACTTCCACTCTTCAGATTTGAATCTCCATGAATATAAAGTTGCTTCTTGAGATCCAAAGATCTTCTACAAGTGTCACAGGAACGTCACAGGAAGTGGCTCAGTGCTGATATTATCTCCGAGACAGGCTTCATCTGATATTAATTGTGGGGTGCCAATACTTACAAATCCATTCCTTTGAGGTGAGAAATTATATTTATTTTGTTAAAATTTTATCAGAAAGTGTTACTCGTTTTTGCTCAATAATTGAAGTTGGCAGCAATTTATCGAAACGGGTTTCCATTAAAGGGGAGAAGGTGCCGCTTCCAGCTCCAGTCTGTTTACACTTTTCCACGCTGGTGCTTATCAGCGAGCGGCGCGGCGGGTGAGAGGCTCGTCAGGTCGCACTTCCTCCCTCACGCCGCTCCTGCCACATCCGGAGAAAGTAAATCAGAGCTATTTGTCCTGCAGTGCAGGGTGGAGAGGCCTGCTCGCTTACTCCACACAGGAAACATCTGGACACCACTGGCTCGCTGCGGCGTGAAAGTGAATGAGGGATGTGTACGAGTGTGTGTAAATCCAGGCTCGTTAATGTGTACACAGCTTGTTAGCTGACAAGGGCTCAGAATATGTTTAAATAATTACTTGATTGATTGAGTTTTATTTTGAAACAAGGAAATAAATATACAGCAGAATCTCGCTGTAAAAATACCAGTACATTTTCAAATTATATTATTAATATAAAATTCTGTCTTCCAGAATGATGTTGATGTGTAAATCTATCTATCTATCTATCTATCTATCTATCTATCTATCTATCTACTTTGAAAATGGATGTACGATTGTTGTTTCAATATAAAACTATTTATTTATTTGTTTGTTTGTTTGTTCTTATAAGATTGATGCATTAGCAATTGGTGTGTTTCGAAATTAAACTATTCATTTATTTATTTACTTGTTTGTTTGTTTGTTCATTTGTTTTATTCTTATAAAATTGAGGAATTTCCAATTGGCATGTTTCAAAATAGAATTATTTTTTAAAAATGATTTATAATAAATTATCAATTATAATTTATATATATATATTTTTTTGTTTATTATTTTATTTATTTACTTATTTATGCTTTTAAGAATGGCATATTTCCAAATGGTATGTTTGAAACTAAAATCATTTATTTATTGCTTGTTTGTTTGTTTGTTTGTTTGTTTGTTTGATTGGTTAGTTGTTTAGACTTTTAAGATTGATGTATTTCCAAACGCTATGTTTCAAAATGAAATTATTTATTTATTTGTTGGTTTCTTTCTTTATACTTTAAAGATTGACATATTGCCTAATAGTGCGTTTCACAACAAAAAGTATTTATTTTTTATTTATGCATTTGTTTGCATTTTGAGCACCGCTACAAAACGTCAAAATGTATTAATTTAGTGTTAGATAACGGTTCCTTTAAAGAAAAGCTCAGCCTCCTGTAATCGTGTATCACTGTATTATTATCTTTGTTCTCCAAACAAACAAATAACACACGATGCCTGATGCGATGCAGCATTTGGCTGTTAGCTGGAGTTTCTCGTTAGCTGAAGGTGTGAACGAGTGTGTGCTTGTTGTGGAATTCCTGGTCATGTCAGTGGAGACGGATGGATCGGGGCAGGTGGGCTCGCTGAGACACTGAGCTCTGGGTTCATCCTGCAGGACAGATTGTTGTTCTGCACGCAGGTGACACCAGGCAGCGTACTGAAGAATCACTCTGACTGCTGCTGACAGAGCGGACAGGGGAAAGGTCAGAGGTCACACCTGCTGATAGTTCTGCTGCTGTGTCTAAACAGGAGCACTGCACACACACACACACACACACATTTGTACACACATATGATAAAGCACCAACTTTTGATAAAGCTGAAGCATCTGCTATAAAGGACGACTGAACACAAAGCAAAGCAAGCTGAAGCTAGCTAAAAGAAGACCTCCGTTGAGTCACCGCTGTAGAATGCGTCCATATTTAAAGGGATAATGCTACGTTTTATCCTAATCTCTATTTACATTGTCTGTGATGTGTGATTTCCCCCCGCTTCCCTGCAAAAAAACCTGTTTATGCTAAATTCACTTACAGGACAAGCCCGAGGGATTGATTTTGTCGATACAAATAAAACATATTGGTTCGCATCACATTTCGCTTCACGTGAAATGTGTAACTCAATCCTAGAGCTTTATCCTTTTGCCAAATATTGTGTAACGTTTGCAAAAAAAAAAAAAGCCCTATTCTCATTTCCGTGATATAATCAGTTAGCTGTTACGCTCGTTGGATATAAACACACGTTCCCTCACCAGACTCTCTTTTCTTTGGAGAAACAGCAAAGTGTAAACTCGTCTGTCCTGGAGATGCCTGAAAACCGAAAGCGCCAGCTTTACCTCTGACTGTTACAAAACGCTCACACTGGAGACTCCTTCCTTACACCATCCTGCAATTTTTTTTTGTAGGGCATCCATCATGCAGTTACCGTAGAAACGCTAATGTATGAGAACAAAACCTTCTTCTCACCAATCAGAATCCAGCACTGAAGAGTAATAAAAAAGCAAAACAAAGAGAGACTATTATTATAACATGAAAGCTTGAACTACTTTATACACTTTTAGCACTGAGATCGATTCTTCTTCTTATAATAAATACATTCATTTGGTTTGCGATTTTAAAAAAAGCACGACACCTTCGGTCTCGTTCTGACACCTTTGCTGTTATAGTGTAGGCCGGCAGTCTGGAAACTGGGCTATATTTTAAACAGCATAGGTGACAACATCTGCCCTTAGACTTCCATTATGAGCGATTAAGACTCAGACAGAACAGGTTTTCTACTTTTGTTTTTTACTTTTCTCAGTTCAGGGAATTTCCTGTCACTTCAGTACTCACACATGCATTACAGATACAGTGGATAGAGGTGAGGTGGAAAATGTTGGAGTATTCCTTTAAAGGTTAAAGTGTTTGTTTTTTTTAAAATCTAAAATCTGGATTTGCACCAAATATAATTTGCATTATTTCCTCCTGCTGATTTTTGGGTGGTGTCGGGAGCCTGTTTGGTTTCCTGTGTGGGTCCAGGTCAGGACCGGCTTCATTCTCTCCACCTGACATCCGTCCACATCCCACTGAGATCTTCCAGACGTGGACTTCCTCTGAGTTTTATTTCTATTAAACCTCAGATCTCTTGTTCTCACACTTTCTATTTATTTCTTTGTTTATTCCTGCTCCATCAGGCCATCAATCTACCCACAATAAGCCAATGGCTTTAGATTGATTACAAATTGAAATCTCTCATTTGGATAAGTATTCAGACCCATTATTCAGTACTTCAGAAGTTACAGCTCGAGGTACCGAGGCCACTCCTGCATTGATTTGGCTGTATGCCTTCGCCTATGTCTTCAAGGACCTCTCTGTATTTGTTTTCCACCATCCTTAGCACAATTCTGACCAGTCCTCCCTGCCTCTGCTGCTGAGAAGCACCTCCATGGCATGATGCTGCCACCACCATGCTTTACCACAGGGTTACCAGATAACCAGGTAACCAGACGATAAACGTCAGATGTAACCTTTGTAGTTCAGCACTGAGAGTTACATTTTTGTTTTAGTATTCGTTGTAGTATGTAGAAAGATTTAACTTCATTATTATTAGTCATCTTTACTTTATAGCATTTATTTACATGTGCCTAAGACTTTTGCACAGGATAGCATATATACTTATACTGTATACATCCTGCTCTTTCTTCATACCTTCATCCTCTTGTAAATTTCTGCTTTCTCTCTGTTGCTTGCTGAGCTCACACTTTACTGGTCTGAGGCTTTCTCCACCCCATCTCCTCCAACACACCCAAAAACAGGATGCCTTTGATGTCCCAAGGTGTTACACACCACCAACGACGACCTCATCCGCCATGAACGCACCCCTGGTCCTGTTTACCTTGCGAGATGATCCGCTGCTTCCTCCAGGCCAGTCAGAGAGCTGAACGAGCAGCATTCGGTCCTGCTGAGAACCTTGAGGAGACGCCTTGGCAGGAGCGCGTGCGGAGCGGCGAGGGTTGGAATGAAAGCCCATATTCACAGCGCATATGTAAAAATAATACTTGGAGATGATGCAGTGTGGTTAAAGAGCCCTCGCCCTTTTCCTCTTCTTCATCCTTACTTTACACAAAGGACTTCTGTGTGGAGCTGTGGGCTGCTGGGAAATCTTTATTTCTCAAAGGGTGTGTGTGTGTGTATACGCGTGTGTGTGTTTATAATAATAATGATCATCATTTTATTTAATTAAGCACTGCCACTTATATAAGCATCATGTACAAAGTGCTTCATATAAAAAATGAATAAAGATGAAAGATAAAGGTAGAAATAAACAAATAAACCAATACATTTATGACCTTTGTCACACAAGTATAAAAAACTCAAGATAACGACCAGTGTAGTTAGATTAATGCTAGTTGCCTGGTTGTATACGATATAATAGTTAGCCTAGCATTGTGTCTGCTGGAGAGGGATGTAGGTTAACGTTTGTTGAAACAATCAGGCGAACAATCCAATGTCCAAGTCCAAAACAGGCAGGTGATCTGTAAACACGCAAAGCTGCACAAACCCAAACAGCCAGGTCTGAACGTAAACCAGAACACAACGAAAGGCTTGGTAACGGCACGACGGAGGCTAGAACGAGACTTTGCAAAATAAGAGTGTGTGTCATTTATGGTGTGTGTGTGAGATTATTGACAGGTGAGTTCAGTCAGACGTCTGTGGCGAGGATCGCAGCGCGGGTGAATGAGTCATGTGATTCGTTTGTAGCAGTACATTATGGGAAATGCAGTTCACAAGCGACAAGCGAATGTCAGCAAAGAGTGTTATTGCAGTCCTACTGTGTTTCAGCAGCTAATTTAGCTAATGTTTCTCATCACATTTATTATTTTTAACTAGAACTTTGTGATAAGCCGTCAATCAAGGTTAGCAAAAAATGTTAGCAATGCTATTGTAATTAATTTCATACAATCAGTTTTAACTTTAAAGCTCTGTCCTTGATGACCCAGTGATGCCTGCCATCCCAAACATGCCAGTTTTACAGTTAAAAACGCTCTAATAATATAAGCCTATACAATTGGCTATTCAAAGTGAATAAAAATAGCTAAAAGGACTTAAAATAGCATGACATGATAAAATCATCGACATCACCAATATGGATGAAAGTGTATTTAAATAGAACTGCATCAGCTAGCAGGACAGACATGTTTCTTTTTTGCTGTTGTTGTAACTGTACAAATTTAAAGCAGTAAAAAAGAAAACAGCTCACGGATGAACTGAGCTTTGGTTGCCTGAAACGTCTAGTTTTGCTGCGAACAATCTGCGTCTAAAAACATTGAGAAGCAGCGATGTGGATCTGATGAGGATGACTCACCAGGTGAAAATGAGGTTACGGAGAACTCTGCACTCCAGGAACAGCTAGCCAATAAAAATATGCTCTCAATCAAATCAGAGACAGACCGAGCCAGTGTAAAACCTGCAGGTAGACGGCTCCAAACTCTGCAGAGCCAACAATGGAAACAAATTCCTCTTTTGTATTTTGGCTTTGAAACAGCCAAGTCTCCATATCTAATATGAACCAAGTGGCCTAACGGTGTCATAAATGCTACGTACACACACGAGAGTTTTCTGTTAAGCCTCTTATCAGGCCCCAATCGAGCTAAACCACGGCTTACAGCTACACCTCTGGCTGATTTATGGGAAACTCGTATAAAATATTCAAATTAGCTCTAACGTTCACCCTGAGGTTGTGTTCAGTGCCTGTAAGTGTTTTACCACGTTGCCTGTAGGCCTTCAGAAAAAGCCTTGCTAGTTACGTTCATGTTACAAAGAAATGTGGTGAGAGCTGTGTTGGTGTATTTCCTTTTGAAACAGGAAGTGA
>JAQQZX010123473.1:0-10177 GCA_030068355.1 Notoglanidium maculatum | reverse complement strand
AGCAATGACACCTGTAATGTGACTCTCACCTGTGAAGCTCAGAAACTCTCAATCACCTCTCACTGCTACAATGATAACTGTGTTATGAAAGAAGAGACTACGGCTGGAGATACGCTCCTTTCCCTCTCACTGTATGTTAGTAATACCTTGATTATTTGTAATCATAGCAACCCAGTCAGCTGGAAAAATACAACTATGGAGCTGAAACATGTGAAACTCTGCCCTTCTAAAGGTATAAGCATGCACACATACTGCATGAGGTAAATTTAAATGTAAGTAAAATATACTTTACTAATGTTTAATTCTTTACTATTGAATTATCAATTATTGATATTCATGGTATTATTTAATGATTTTGAATGAACAGCTCTTTCACCCTGTACTATGCATGTCCCCACCAACCCCCTTCCCCATGTTATACCATGCTTGCCAGAGCTTCCCCTCATTCCTTTCAGTGTTAATGTTCCTTTTGCCAGGGTTAAAGAGTTCCCTGTTTAGACAGTTGGTAATTCACAAAGTCTGTTAATTTTTTTTACTTACGTGTCATTTCTATGGTAATGTCTTTTAATGATTATGTAAGGAATATGCTATGCTACATTTAATTCCACTATAATAACACATTTGAAATTATATCATTGTTCAGAGTTTTATTTAGTGTATCAATACATAGGCTAATATGTAACTGTAGATTAAATGTCACTGAACTGTCACTTATGTGTTATGTATATTTTTTATATAATTGTTATACATATTTTAGCACAAATTTTATTATAGATTTTTATTTTATGAATTCTGTATCATTGGGTCAGTACAAAAACATTTTAGTTTTCCAAATATTACTTTTCCAAAAATAAAATTGTATTTGAAAAATGTTTGAGTCAGAACAGAAAGCATATGTAATATGTTATTACTTAACAGACCACTTTTTAGACAAAGAACATAATAAAGGCTGCTGGATTTTGCTGCAATAAGAAGAAGCATGTGCAACATTCAACTGTGGCACATTCTCCAAGATTCTCAGTAAAACTTACAGCTCATTTCCTTATAAAACTGTACACACTGAACCTGGGACTACAATTTGAGAAAAAAGTAAAGGGTCGTCACACCAACTACAGTGTTTGATTACTTTTCTTACAGTTTAGTGCATGTTGTAGTATTATTCTTTTTAGCAGAAAGAATTAATTTCATTATTTTTTAAGTCATCTTTACTTTGTAGCATTTCTTTGCATGTGCCTATACTTTTGCACACTACTGTATCCTGACAATTCATTTTTGTCCTCTGTGGTGGACATGAGTGATGGGCATTGCATCTTCCGCATTTTATGGCCATAAGGGTGGTAAGCAATATTTTTTTGCAGATTATGTTTCTGTTTGCTAATAATCAATTTCTTTCTTCAATATGAGAGTCTTAACTTCAATTTAATAAGATTTCAGAAATGTACAGTAAATTTAACCCTTTCAAAAGACAACTTTTATTCAGTGTCCTTTGTAGTGGACAGCAGGACTTACTGCCTCCCATTTTTAACCAATTTCTATACATCAGGAAACAGAGGGCTTAGTGAGGCAGAAGGGATTTTACTCAGAATTGTGGAAGGAGTCAGACTTAGAGCTGTCAGGAGATGAGGTGGAGAAGGGCCAGACAGTAGAGCATGAAGGTGAAAGCTCAGAGGAGGACACCTCAACTTTCGAGGAACCTGAACTGCGACAAAGTGGTGACACCCACCACCCATGATGGATAAGAAGCAATGTATAAGCTAGGGCTCTGAAGTTTATTGGTTTTACAGTGTCTAGAAAGAGAAATGAGATCCTTTTTAATTGATTTTCCACATGCACACACAAACATACAATACACAATCAGTTAATAGCTTGATTTGAAACCAGTGACCTTGTTGATTTATATAATTAATAATACATTTGAAAAAAGTGCATTAAACTATAATTGTTTTTTCTTTATTAATTAAGTTTCAACCTTGTTGTGGAGGAGAATACTTTGCTGGTCTGTCCACAATCATCAAGACTGGACTCTGATTACTTCAAACAATGCATAGACGGGTTTTTGAAAAACAAATGTCAGAGCACACCAACCAGCAGGAGATGTTCATCTCTGGAGGCAGCCTTAAACCACTCCAGAGGAGATGAAAACCTTCTTTGGCATATCTATGTACATGGCATGTCTGGGATACAATAGGATCTGGAAGTAATGGGCAGCAAATATGAGGGTCCAAGTTGTAGCCAATTCAATGAGTTAAGACAGATTCTTCATGATTAGGCAGTTCACAGATGATCTTGATGTCTCTGATGAGTAGAAAAAGAATGATGCTCTCTGGAATGTGAGACCTCTCTTAAACAGAGAGTAACAAGCCTGCCTCAAGACCTGGGAAGGCCTGTTTAGACGAGCAGATGATTCCCGTCACAGGCTGGTGTCCTGTACTGCAGTTGGTGCCTGGAAAACTAAATCCCACAGGACTGATAGTATTTGTGCTTGCCAGTCCCAATAGTCTGTTGGTGGATTTTGAAATTTACAAGGGCCGTAACACGTTCACTGACTAGCAGCTGGGAACTGGAAGGAATGCTCCTGGGAACAGGGACCAATTTGAAAAGTAGAATCCTTGCATTGTACAAGTCAAAAATGTCAGAAGACACCGAGCTACAAAAAAAGAAGAAGAGTTAAATCTGAGATGACTGTCAGAAAGCCATTAGAGGTTGTCGTGACAACGTGGCAGGGCAATAAGGCAGTTCTGATGGCCTTCAGTATTCATGGAATAGAGCCCCAGGACAGCTGCATGAGACGGTCAGCAAAAAAGAAGTGCCATGTTACTGTGCCTAGACCCACTGTTGTGGCTGAGTACAAAAAACATGGGTGGAGTTGATTTGATTGATCACACGATCAGTTTTTACCTGATGTCAAGCCATATAAAAAAAAACTGAACCATCCATACAGTCCTGCATTTTATTGACCTGACTGCCACAAACAGCTGGATTGAGTATAGGTCAGAACACCGGCCAAGGCCAGAGACCAAAGAAGGAGAAGCTGCAGTACTTTGACTTCAATCTGCTGATAGCTGAAGAAATGATTGCTCAGGCACAGGGTGGTCCAGGTCAACAGGGTGACAAGATGGCCAGTGATGATGATGAGATGAACATTAATGATGAATAGTATTTTATTATTATATTAATATATGTAATATTAGTTATATTACATTTGCCAAGATGGTGGAGGCAGTACATGCATCACAGGGCAAGAAAGAAGGATGCAAAGGGAAAATATTTGTCAAGTGTATTAAATGTAACATGTTTTTGTGTGTTTCAAAGATTCCTGTTGCAATGTGCAAGCCATCATATTGATGAACATGGTCTTTATTTGTCCCACAAGCTTCATATCTGACCACTTGCTTGAGTGATTTTTTTTTTGGAATACCAGTCCTGATGTACCTCTAAACACAACCTGATGCCTTTTCATAAGTTGTTGAACACATCTACAGTAGATGTACATAGCTACATTTAATCATGCATCCTATATATCCCTTCACATTTCCTCTCTCCACATATTTTATTCAGGGTGTTATCAAAAGATCTTGAAAATTGTTAAATTATAAACATATGGACCTGATTTAAACTAACTTTGCATTTATTTAATGAAAAATAAAAAAAATAAATAAAAAGAAAAAGTAATTTTTCCCACCACAAGCTTTTTGGAATCAAATAGCTGTTTGATGCTGACTATACCCACTTACATGATCCCAGAAGAGTTAAGTCATGTTATTTCTATAAGGAGTTCCACTGTAAAGGCTGAGAATCAAATGTTTTGAGATTCACTTCACAGTTTCACAAGCCAGAAAAGAAATCCTGCTAACTTAACTGCCCCAATTTTCCTGATGTCCCAGTCTACCTGAATTCATCCAGTAATGCAGTTTCATGTAAAAGAATATTTCTGATATGCTTTCCTATATAGATGGTGACAATTATTGTGGTTTCAGTGCTATAGATAAGAAACAAAACAGTTTATTCAGTTAATCAGTTACGATCAGTTTAATGTACATTTAATTTGATTGCTTTCTCCTCACTACATCAATTGTTGAAATGCTCCATGTATAGCACTAAGACCAAGTTAATGAAGTAATCTTCAACACATGTGTTGTAGCAGTTTTGCTGCATTGTGTGAAAATGTGGAGGATAGTATCTTGAAGATACTGACAAACTCTCTAGCCAAGATCTATTTGAGAGTGCACAGTCCACACCTTTGCCTGTGACCATAAAAATACAATTATGGAGGTAGATAGGCCACGTTGTCTGTCAGGAAGCAAATAACACATCACAGTTGCACTGACACAAGCCCCTCAGGGAAAGAGAAGGAGAGGAAAGCTGCGGAGTACCCGGAGGTGTACTGTGGAAAAAGAATTTCAACAACTTGTTTCGGACACTTGGAGAGGTTCTGAGCTTGAAGATAAGATAGGATGGAGGAAAATGCTGAATGGCCTCATGCGTCTGTGAGGGCACAGAGAGGATAAGTACGTAATCTAGCATTATAACTCTTGGAGAAGTATTTTATACTGTATGATTTTTATGAGGAATTTCAGTGTGAGTGGCATTTTATTCAAATAACCCATTTTACTCAAATTACCCAAATGTCTAAACCTGCTCAACTTTTACAACCCCGCTCTGTCTGTTTTTTCTCATTTTTGCATCTAAATAAAAGTGTAACTGGAGAGAGAATGTAGAACATACATTATGCAGACTATGCAGTTCACCATTTTATTATTTTGGGAAAGAAGAACAACATACAGGGTTATTCTAACACAGCTATTTCACAACACATCCTTCCAGTAATTTGGTTAGCTAAAACAGAGGAAATGGTTTGTTGGCCATGTGGTATGTAACACAAAAATGTAGGATATACAAGGTAGAAGAAATAGAAATATGGCATTGCAAACACTGTTTACTCAGGTTTATCATGCATAAATAACCTCAAGGATATTTCCATGAGAACAGAATGGTCTTAAGAAACCATTTTGTAAATCAGTGGTGAAGACATTTGAAATCAAAGTGTTTTCATACTCAAATTGTTTGCCAGATGTTAGGGGTGGGGTTAGTGTTTATACCTTTTTATGCCTTAATTCAAATGAAATCTAACAAAATCCATCTACATTCCCATATGTAAAGATTGAATGATGGGGTCAAACTTAAGCTAGTAGTTATGGAAATTCAAATGGCTCTAATAATGACTAAAAACACTTACTGCAGAGATGAAGGATATAACAATGGGTGTAAGATACATTGTGATATGCAATCACATGATTGAAAGAGTACTTCACTGGTTTCAGTATGAGCTGTGGTGCCCAAGACAGAGACCACAGAAATTGGGTAGCTGACTTTTGAGCTTTATTTCTGCTATGTTTCATTTACAATCATTTTGAAGTCCCCAGATCAGATACTTTATTCAATTAAAATTTGGGGGAGAATTTCTAAATTTATTTCTTTATTTATTATGTTTAAGATGGTGAACATGTAGAATATATTTGTTTACAATATTAAACCTCTGTTTGTAGCAATGTTTTTGTTCATTTGTTTTATATAGATAAAATGCAGAGAAATATGTTAACATTTTCTGAGAATCAAATTAAACCTGAACTTGACCAGAGACTGAAGAATTTGAAGTGTATCATTTTACTCACCTTTGTGCTAGCAGTTTTAGTATGTAGTATGTGTTTTTTCCTCAGCTGTTACAAAAAACTAGGTTGCAAGTGAAAAATTCACAGAAACCACATGTTCCAAGCTCAACCACATCTTTTGTGTCACACTTCAGTGGTGCATGGTAGTACAATTACAAACCTACAGTAATTTAAAGCTAGGTTTACTTTGCTGTAATAACTACTCACCAGCAGACTGCAGATACTCCAGCTATGTAAAAATAATTTCAAGCTGTGTTTAGGCTTTTCTGAAACATTAAGGGCCATGTTTATGAAGGGTATTCAGCCTGCATTTTACTGGTCACCATCTAAGCTTTAAATACTTGCTAAACATAACTTGCACACAAACAGGTAAACAGGGATGATTATGATGATTGCAATTTAATTACAATGATCAGCACCTGTTTATCTGGTCATGGGTAAAGTGTGAACATCACACTTTTAGTTGTCAACTTTTAAATTTTAAAGCATCAACTGCTGATGACAATGTCAAGATGTCAGAAAAGACATAGATTGAAAATTTCACTTTAGATGTGAAATCCTCCCACAACAGCTTGCTTTTCTGCTGGTGTTTGAAGAAATCGTATAAAATAGCCCATTTTTTTGTTTTGTATTTATTTAGTATTTATTTCAATATGAAAAGAAAGAATGATTCATTGATTATGGTGCAAATATTCGTAGTTACATGATGAATTATGTGATAGACTGCAGCACTCCACACATATCTACAATACCCAACTGGAATGATGCCCTAGCACAGAAATGAAAAGCATCTGACATCTGCTATACAGGGAGTGATGTGTGACTCCTGCTTGTAGGATTTTGCAGGTTGTCTGTTAAAACAGTGAGAAACCAGTGAACTTATTCTTTATAAATTGTATATCACATTATTAAATTCTATGTTGCATTATGAAATTCTACATCAGTTTCTGAAATTCACCATCATGTTGTGAAATTTTTCTTCCATCAAAGTCTTCAAGCAGATTGCTTATTATCAGGAAATATTCTCAATACCTGTTGAGAATTGGACCTTGGATCTCCTCTTGAGCATCCTGGAGTATTTTGCAATAAAACATTCACTGTCATTTAGTCACAGGTGATTAACATTTAAATGCCTCTTGGATAATCACCCTTCATGAATTGAGGCTTTGTCACACTTGACAGTCATGTGATTAGCCATATTAGAAGCATCTAAGGGAAAGTCACCCTTTGTAAATATGGGCCTAATAGTTAAATATACAAATGAGAATCTGATTACATATTATAATATGTTGAAGATTGGGTTGGGGTTACGGGTAAATTGAAATTTAAATTATGAATGGATGAATATTTGTAAATAATTTAGCAAACTATATTGATTTTTTTCTATATTTGATATTTTTTTAAATATGGTGGTCTATTTCAGTTTGTTAAAAAACAGTTTGGATTTATAAGCAACCAACTGTGTATAAGCTTATCTGTGTTTCTGAAAAGAATGTAGGAGTTACATAAGCTAGCAAATTTTTTGGCTCGCAGGTTCCTTGCTTATATATATTCACAGATCAAAGTTCACCTTCAATAAAACATAATTATAAATAAAACATAATAATGACAAATAAATGTGTCATTCAGATTACAAATCTTTCACATCCAGCTCCACCACTGATACCGAAGCTACCGCTCTCCAGTCTGCTCTGCATCCAATACATACTTTATAATTAACTCATTTGCCTGAACACTAAGCCACTTGTTTCCTGTTTTCTGTAATTGCACAGTATTTAAGATGCTCCTGTTCACGTACTCTTTGCTGTGCTTGTTTGAAAATTCATTTCTAAGTGTTTTTCATGTTAATTTTTCTAGATTTTGTTTTACTTTTCTCATTTTTTTTGGCTTATAATTCTGTTTTGATCTATTGCCAGTGTTATGAACTTCTCCTGCTTGAATGTGATAATCAATAAAGATCATGTTTGCATGCATGTATATCTACCTTTGTGATAGAATTAGTGAGTGTCCTTTTCCCTTTTGTAATTTTTTTTTCTGACTGGTGATTTATAATTGTGTTTGATCTGGCCACCGAGGGCTTGAACACCATTCTTCCAAAATCTATTCCCTCAAATAATATTTTAATTATAGTGTTAGAGATAACTCAGTCCTTCTTAGGGCTGGCTGGATATTATTGCCAGTTTGTGCCTAACTTGTCCTCTCTAGCTGCCCCCTTCTCAGATCTCACTAGGAAAGGAGAACTGGAGGTGGTGCGCTAGACCCTGGAGGCAGAACAAGCCTGGGCCCTGAAGATGGCGCTCACCAGCTCCCCAGTGCTCCAGAATCTGGACTTCGAGCACCCTTTCCTAGTGCAGACCAACGCATCCGAGACAGGCATCTTTGATGGAGAACAGCATCCCATGTTCTACATCAGCTGGAAGCTGACCCCAATGGAACAACGCTATGCCGCCATCGAGAGAGAAGCCTTTGCCATCAAGTGGGTGGTGGAAGAGCTACAATACTACCTGATGGGTCTGCAATACACCTTGGTCACGGATTATGTGACCATCCAGTGGCTGGCTCAGAACCAATAACATCACATGCTCGTTTCTGCAGGGCTTCTCTTTTAAGGTGTTGCATCAGCCTGGGACAAAGCACAGCAATGCAGATGCTCTTTCCCATTGCTATTCTGAGGGCTCAGAGTTAAGGGGGCAATGTGATGCCTGTGGCTATTCAGCCCCACCGTCCGCATGTAGCAGGCACTCCGCCCCTCCAAGTGAGCGTCGCTGTGAGACCCCACCAAGCCGACAACACCTACCTTAACAGTGCAGAGCGGGCAGGGCAAGAGATCAGAGTCTGGAGGTGGGACTGAGAAAACTGGCATGGTTGGAGGATCCTAATCATCTACCCTCCAGCATAAGTCAGCGAGCTATAAAGGGGAGGCGGCAGCGAACGTTGGGTGAGTAAGACAGTTGGAGAAGCTGACGTGTGTGTTCTCTCTCTCTCTCTCTCTCTCTCTCTCTAGTCACCCCATGAGAGCTGCTGGCTAGAGCGCTTCAGCTCTGGTGCGAGCCTGGAGCATCCCTGCGGCCACTGTAGCCCTCCTCAACCCAAACCAGGATGCTCTCCGTCACCTCACTAAGAAGATGGCAGATAATGACGTGGAGGCGTTCCTGGGCACCTTTGAGAAGACCCAGTAGTGGTCCAGCAAGCCTATCACGCCCTTTTCCCAAAAGTAACAGCAGAGTACACCATCCTGAAAGTAGAGATCCTGGGCCACTGTGGTCTCTCTGCCAGCTAGCCAGCTGCAGCTTTCCACTGTTGGGGTAATTTTTAAAAAGTAAAATACAAATGCTAGAACATTTTTATCAGCATACTTCATTCCTTTATTATGTTTATTTAGGTCCTTATTTGCTTACTTATATTATTACCTCAATTGTTTTTCTTTTTAATTGTGTCCAGTTTCATGTTAAATAATTCTTAAACATTTAAAATTTTCACTTTCCAAAGCCCACAAACACCAGAGCAACACCCTCTTTCTTCCTCTTCATGTTCCTCCAGTGTGGACTCCTGAGCTTCTGCTACATCAGAATAGCACTCAAACCTGGAATATTTATTCTCTTCTCTCTCATTGTCTGTCTCACTCTGTACATACATCGAGGGCTCCTCTGAATAATGACCTCCGCAGAATAAGAGCTTCACTTTTTTGTTGCATTCCAGTGACCAGTTTTGCTTTGAACATTTAGCAGTGGGGTTGCTGCATCTCAGTCTGTAATTAATACACAGGAACAGTGCAGGGCATTAGTCTATATTATTGCCTTTAATTACACTTATATATTTACAAATCTTAATCATCATTAAACATAACTCAAAAAAATCTCTGGTATGATTATTTACAATATAAATTAATGTTAAAAGGTTATTTTATCATTATGGATGTAATGAATGGTTAAATAAAAGGAAGAAGGAACAAACCCTGTAATAACCACAACACAGTCCTGACATGTCCAGTTTTTCTCAAGTTCTGAGATTGCCTCCTCCATTAACATGTCATATGATGTGGTAGTCACACTGCAACACAAATACAGATTGTTTCAACTTTTCTAAAAAAAAATAAATAAATAAGAGTGAGGCCTCACAAACAGGGTGACCCAGGTTTAGATGCTGATCGGAGAAAAGAGCCATGGTACTTGTTCTCACAAGATCTTTGTAAGACTTTTGCAGGTTTTAAAGGAAAGGATCCTTGTAGCCCAGGCTGTGGTTAGGTTCTTAATCTGCAATTTCAGTTTCTGAAGATGAGGAACAGAGTTGAGGAATGCGATCAGCTCATATATTTGCACATCATACTCTTGGGAGCTAAATTAAAAAAGGAAAGAAGAACATGCAAAAAGATAGCTTTTATACTAACAATGAAATGAGCTTGTCTGCATGAATGAAGTTTGTCTACATAACTATATAAACTCAGCAAAAAAAGAAACGTCCCTTTTTCAGGACTGTGTATTTCAACAATAATGTTGTAAAAATCCAAA
>JAQQZX010123432.1:0-10179 GCA_030068355.1 Notoglanidium maculatum | reverse complement strand
ATATATATTTTTTTTTTTTTTTTTTTTTTTTTTTTTTAACCAATTGTTTAATTCCAACCAAAATAATTAGTTTTGAAACTTATTGTTGTTTGTGGTAATGATATGCCATATTGTTCTCTTCATCGTTCCTACATTTCCGGAAACGCAACACGGAAGTGATATAAACAAATCAGAGGCGGTGATCTCGTCTGGGAACTTTGTCTGTACAATCCCTGACTAGCTAGGTGTTTTTTTTTTTTTTTTTTTTTTTTTTTTTTTTTTTTTTTAAATAAACCGTCACCGATATATAGCGATATAACGACGAATTAAACTTCTGGTTTTGTCTTTGTAAAATAAAAAAAAATTATCAAACTGCTAACAACAGGCTTGCCGGTGTTTATGGGCTGTGTAGTTTTTCGTGTTTCGTTTCGCCATAGTCAGCAAAAACACACGACATACCGAAATGGCGTTAGAACAGTGTATACAACGGCAAATCGGTTACTTAATGTAAAACACAAGGTTAAACCCAAACAAAAATGCTATTAAAGAGTTAGTTTACCTAAATGAATGTCGCAATCGCTTTGGGGACGTGTGTGACTTCACGCCAAACGTTTCCGTTCGAGACCTACGATTCCCATGATCCTTTACGGGACACGTGACTGTCCCAGTCAGCGGCACCGTTGTAGAGAAAACAGGCAGATGGACTTCAGTGTTGTTTTCAGCCGCAGAACGAGTTACAGGGAGTCGAGTTACAGGTCAGCAGCTCAGCAGCTCAGCTTGATGTTATAGCGTTATTATTTTAACCAAAAAAAAGAAGAAAGGGGGGCGTTAAGATGTCTTATTATATCCTTTCCACTATTCTTCCTTCATTATTAGAAGCTTCCTATGAGTGCTCTTTACTTTGTGTTATTACTTCATGCTTTCAGCTTTAATGTAATGGAAATTAGTGAAACTAATCTTTGATTTGTCTAAATCTGTCTTCTGCTTTTAATCTAACTGCACAGTGGGACCGTCAAGCTTTAACACTGTTCTGGGATCAAATCATGTCAAAAACATCTTCTGGTTGTTATTTATTATATTATAATGCCACGAACCCTTTAAACTCGCAAAATAAGTCATATTTGCATTGAATATTGAAATGCATTGCTATAAGAAGTAGTTCTTAAAAACATTCCTCTGTTAAACATCCTCATTATTGTTATTATTGTTTGATAAGATAAGATACAGTTTAGTACTCTAATGGTTTTTTCCTAATGGTCATATAGCAGAATTTAATACATTTGACTACAATACTGCAATGAGTAGTGTGTGTGTGTGTGTGTGTGTGTGTGTGTGTGTGTGTGTGTGTGTGTGTGGGTGCAGAGATGTGTCCAGAGTCGGAGAAGCTCACTGGTCTGATCGCCGCGACGTTCACGCCCTTCACTCCACAAGGGTACCGAATATTTGAAAAAGCTTCAGACCAAAACACACACTATGCCTTTTTGTCAGGTTTTGTAATTAAGAACAAAAATGTGAGGATCTGGAATTTTGTCTATGAATTAAACTAAGGTCCGGTTTATTGCAGTTTGACTCGATGTTCTCGAATGATCTAGTTCGGTCTCAAAAACGGGCACGACGACAGCATTACGTGTTCAACGTGTTTCAGATTCAAATTTCTTGCTCCGTTTCACGTTCAAAAGCCAAAGCTTAACTCGAAAGCGTTTTATTCTGTCTTCTTCATGAGGAACTCGAGCACGGTCTCAACTATAACTATCTCCAGTTAATTAGCTAAGGAGACATTTTAGGAAATTATATATACCGACTTCTTTCTTTCTTTTTCTCAAAAAAAAAAAAAAAGAAACAAAAAACAGTCAGTCACATGCTTGGGTCATCCCTGCCCTTGCCCTGGTGACTTTGCAGCTTTCCTGTAGGTTTGGATGGTCCGTTGGAAAATCTGTGAGTAAGCGTTGCTCATTGAGTCACGATGTCGTGAGAACGTGTGGGGGAAAAAGAAGCAGGAGCAGGAACCTGAGGTCAAATGTGACACGTTTTCTCTTCTGCTTTTCCATCCAGTGAGGTGAACCTGGCCATGATCGGACAGTACGTCGACTACCTGCTGGAGAAACAGTGCGTGCGCAGCGTGTTCGGTGAGTCTCGAGCCTTCATACGGAGACAGAAAAGACAAGGCGTTTGCTCTGCTGTAATCTGTGCGACGTGTGTGTTTGGTCTAGTGAACGGGACGACGGGTGAAGGCTCCTCTCTGACCCTGCAGGAACGGAAGCAGCTGGCGGAGGAATGGTGCCGTCAGGGCAAAGGGAAGTGAGTGGACCGTCGGGAGTGAAACGTATAGGTGGTGTGGACTAGGATAAAATTACAAATGTATTTGTGTTTTTTTTTTTTTTTTTTTGTTTTTTTATAAAGACTCGACCGGGTCATCGTTCACGTCGGCTGCCTGAGCGTAAAGGACTCTCAGGAGCTGGTGAGTGGAGGCTTTTTCCAGAAACGCGTCTCACACGCACACACCTGCTGTTCCGGTTCTGTTTATGTGGAAACATCAGAATTTTAATCCACATGCAGAAACTCCGTCTTTGTGGCCAGTGTTTTGAAATAAGGCATGTTGTGGTTTCCTGTGTCTTGTACAGGCACGTCACGCTGCGTCAGTGGGAGCCGACGCTATCGCCGTCATCTCTCCGTTTTTCTTCAAACCCAGGAATGCAGGTTTGGTGGTTTGGGTTCTAAATTTAAAAAAAGAAGTAAAAAAAAAAAACCCCACATGCATCAGTGCACTCAGCCTTATTAGATAATGCCAGGTTTCAATCCAGCAAAACTGCCCTTGATCTCTGGGTGGGAGGGGCTTACTGCGTTTCGCCTGTCAATCACTGGGCGTTCGTGGGCGTCTGTGAGCTCCTGTATATGGAAGTGGGTGGATAGCGCTCTCCTACACCTCTCTGTGACGCATAAGTGGAAATTTTCTCGAGTTCACAAGATGTGACGTGTTTTACATTTTACAACGTGAAGCGGAAGTTAAATATATTGTAATTTTTAGTCATATAGAGTTCGTATTTTCATACGTGTGAGCACAACGTGAGCTCGATATTCCTGACCGCCTCCTCACCTTTTCATTTCCTACATCTCGTTTCCCGCTCGATAGCGCGCTAAATCTTTAACGAGGTGTCTCTAGGTATCCGTGTTGCCGTTGCCTAGCAGCCGTGTCCTCGTGACGCGATCGCTGAGCGTTCCACGTGCACGACTTCCCGTGTCGTAATCACAAGCTCACGAGTTCCGTTTGAAGGCAGCGTTGCTTTCACGTCTCTTGCCCATTGGAAGTGGTCATGTGATGGGGTGACCTGGCTGGTGGGTGGGACCTGGACTTTGATTGGTCAGCTGAATCCCAGTCTTTATTGTCGTCATCAACACTGGTGTGAATTTCCTGCCTGATAAAACTGCTGTTTTTTCCTCAGAGGCATTACAGATGTTTCTAGAGGAAGTGGGTTCAGCAGCTCCACAGCTTCCTCTCTACTATTATCACTTACCCAGCATGACGGGAGTGAAGCGTACGTCACACACACACACACACACACACACACACACACACACACACACACACACACACAAATGAATCCCTTTTCCATACTTCATGAAGTTTTATTTCCTTTTTCTCACCATTCTCTTTCCTTCCATTTCTTTCCCTTTTTCTTATACATCTCTCCTTTAACTTCCTCTCCCTCTTCCACTCATCCTTTTACTCTTTTTTTTTTTTCTTTCCTCTTATTTTCCTTCATTCTCTCTCTTCTTTTTTTTGTCCTCTCTTTTCCTCTTGTTTTCATTCTCCTGTTGTATCCTATTCCTTTTCTATTCCTTACATTTTCCCCCTTTCTTGTTCTCCATTTCCTTCCCTCCATCATCTTTCTTCCCTTGTTTTTAAAAAAAATAAATAAAAAATACCTTTTCCTCATTTCTTCCTATTTTTCCTCTCGTCTCTATTTACACCTTATTTCACTTCACCCGTTTTATTTTTGTCCTCCTCCTGTTTCTTCGCAATCCCATCTCTCTTCCTTGATTCGTTCTTCTCTTTTTCCGTTTCAGTTTTTCCTCCTTTCTCTTTCCTGTTCATTCTGTCTTCATTTTCCTCTCGCTTTTTAACTCCTTTATCCTTTCCTTTCTTCCCTTGCGTTCTCGTATTCTCTTCCCTTTCGCTCCTCTCTTATTTACTTCTCTTTTATTGCACCGCGTCCTCCTTTCGCTTCTTCACCGCCCGTCTTCGTTGCTCTCCCCGTAGTGAACGTGAGGGAGGTTCTGGAGGGCATTGAGAAACAGATTCCCTCGTTCAGAGGGCTGAAGTTCAGCGGCGTGGATTTGAGAGATCTGGGACAGTGCGTCAGTTACTGCCGTCCTCGCGGTTGGTCTGTCCTCTACGGCGTGGACGAGGTTTATTTATTTTTATTTATTTATTTTCTCTTCAGTGAATAAGTTCTGCAAATGCAAATAGTTTTGTTTTTAACATATTTCTGTGTTCTTGGTTAGCAACTGCTGGGCGCCTTGGCGCTGGGAGTCAACGGTGCTGTAGGAAGGTCTGAATTCAAGTTTTTTGCTCTGAATTTAAAAAATGACTAGAAACCTAAGACTTCAGAATTTCCAGATTGTTAGATTTGATTGGCTAAAATCGGCGCCGGGTTAAACACTGGAAAAGCAGACGTAAAAGCAGTGAAACGTTCTTTAATAATCTACGTTATCGCCTTCATTATCCGTTTGCTTTTGTCTAGAAATCGCGAAATCACGTCATAAATAAACACGCTGGAAAATAGCCACGTCATTGTGTCGTCTATCAAACAAGGTCATATCTCTCGAAGACTCCAAACACAAATGGTTTCTAGATAACGCTGAATAAATTGAGAGATTAGCATTAAAACCAACTGATATTAGCATCAATTTTTAAACGCCTGCTTTCATTATCCAGACTGTTATAAAAAAAAAAAGAAATACAGTTTTTCACTATTGCACTATATATTTTTCATTCCCTGTCCCTTTCCTCTGCAGTACGTACAATTACGTGGGGTACTTCATGAACAGGATGCTGAGTGCGTTTGAGAAAGGAGACCTCGCTCTCGCTCAGAGCCTCCAGGTTTGTGTTGCTCTGCACTGTCCAGCCCTAACACCGTCCTCTCTGTTCTGTCTTTACAGAAAACCAGATCAACCGTTACATGCATCTTTAATCCGGTGGCGCGCCTGCCGTTCAAGTCCCCATGAATGAGCTGTTACTATAGAAACGATTACTGTTACTATAGAAACGAGCGCATTAATATAAAGCTGTGCTGCTGTTGTAGAGAATTAATCAACACCTTCTGACCAATCAGAATCCAGGATTCAACAACACCGTGGTATAAGCAAACTATAGCATATGACACATGGCCATTTATTTTCGATACACAGTTATGAAGCTGTACTGAGGCCGGTGAGGGAGCGACTGTTTATTTACAGTACTGTGATTTTTTTCATCCGACATTTTTTTAAAAGACTGTAAAGTAAACGAGCACTTTCACATCGAAGATGAACGTTAGTGTGCGAAAAAGTGATACGTTTTTCACTTCCGTCCATGAAAAGAATCGATTCAACCGACCAGGGGACGGGTAACGGAAACGTCATCGCACTGCTGCGAGCATGACAGCGTCTCTTGTTCATTTTGTGTCCCAGAATTCAGCAGTGTTTGACCGAAATTATAATGACGTTAAAGACATCGGAAATCGAAGAGGTGCTCGGCCGTGAAAGCAGCCGGTGTTCAGTCCGCGGCCCGTAGCCTAGGCTTATTTTGTGATGTGGTAAAGACAGAGTACTTGTCAGGAAAGTACCCAAACTTTTCTTATTGTTTCCCCATCGTCACAATTATTTTTGCAGAATGCTTGCATAATCACATTGCGTTTAACGTGAATATTATTAATGGCGCGTGTCAGGTAAGCAGGCAGGAGGTGGCTGTAAGTGCAGGAAAGGTTTATTAAAAACCAGCAGGCAGACAAAGTCCAAACATGAGTCAAAAGGCGAACAGGCAATGGTCAAAATGTTCAAGCAAACCGGCACATCAGCTAAAACAGCCGGCAGGAAATGGTCAAAACACTCAGGCGAACAGATATCTCAAAGGCTTAGGCAATGGCAAAGTCAAAGTCCGAAAAGCAGATAAAAAACCCCCCAGGTAATCCAGAACAGGAACAAAAGGCTGAGCTATAACAGCATACAAACGTTAAACACTTTGCAGTGAAACAGAGAAACTCAAATCCTTAAACAAGCTTGGCTAAAGTAAAGTGCAAATAACTAATGATCAGCAGACCAGGAAGTGCGGCGGAGTGCTGGGAGTCGCAGCCCTCAGCGGCCGCGTCTGTAGGCCGAGGACACGGCTGGGAAATCCACAGACTTTTTTTTTTTTTTTTTTTTTTTTTTTTTTTTTTTTTTTTTTGGGAAAAGTGAGGTTTGGAAATCTAAAACGTTTTTGTACGGACTAAATAAAGCAGAATTCATCGACTAAATCTGTAATAGAAAAAATAGAGTGCGTAAGACTTTTACGCAGTGCCGTACTGTTGTACGATAGAACCTGGGTTGTGTCATTTTAATAAATAAAAAAGCTAATAATTTGGCAAATTTCTGTGACGTATACAAGGAATAACACCCTTCATGGCATGCTGGTGAGTTATAATAATCAAAGTCTGGGTGGTAATGTTACACCATCTTTATGCCGAGCAGCATCACACCGCACCGTTGCTGATTATTCTCCTGTAATTCTCGTTCCCAAGTGTTTCTCTAAACTTACCTGTATTTTTATTTTTTATTTATTTATTTTTTTCTTTTCAGTTTAAGCTGCAGGGCGTCATCACATTTGCATTCAGTCAAGGTGAGGTCACAAATCTGATTATACACCTCAAAATATCAGCCTGCCATCTTTAAAAAGTAATCTCGTTTGTAGGTCTCATGACTATGAGGTCTGTTTTGGTCCCCTGATCCTTCTCTAGGCTTCGACCTGGCCATGAATAAGCAGGTGATGAGTTTGTGTTCCGGCCTGCCGTTGGGGCCGCCGAGGCTGCCGCTGCGTCCCTGGCCTTCCAATTGCATTCAGGAAATCTTTAAGAAACTCCAGCAGGACATGGGACCCTGTCCTAATTAACACATCAGCACTGTGATGAATCGGCCATGCTGAGGACGTTCAGGTTGTTCGGGTACCAACACGTTTGATCAATACTTGAGTGAAAAAGTCTAACATAGCCAGTAATACAGGAAGCATCTGTATTTAGTCATTCGTACCACTCCTGTAACCTGATGTCTTTTAATATTTTATAATATTTACCAGAAAAGGGTGGGTCCTCGTGAAAGCTGGGTCGGGTTGCTTTTTCTCATGGGTGCATAAACACTGCTGTTAAAATCCATGGTGTGTAAAATCCACGTTTAGTTCTACTGTAGCAGCTTTCTGTTGGCTGACCACATACCTTTCACACAGATCTAAAATGTAAACTGATGTACCACTTAATTGTTTTCTGAACTTTTATCAAGGATCAGCTTGAGTTTAATATGCACAGTTTAACCTTCACTCCTGAAATGGCGCCGCTTCATGAATTTGCAGGCTTGTAGATTAAACATGTGAATTCTGTCTCGTATTGTGTTAATGGATTTTTGGTTAGCCATCAGAAAAGGGAGATTTTATTTATCTGTTATTAAAAGATATATCCATTATGTACCTGATTGCCCCCCCCTTCTTATCCCTCCCTCTCCGACGTGTATTAGAGCGTACAGTGGCGTCAGGTGCCTGTAACGTACTTACATTCACACTCCCTCGCTTTTTCCGTGCTAAATAATAAGCATGATCCTCCTTTTTTTAAATTTTTTTTTAAATTTGGCTTCTCAAACTTATTCTCCAGCTCCAGCAAACACTGCTTCCTCTTCTTTCTTCCTCCTCATCTTTTTCTTCATCATCCTTCAGGATTCACGTTGCCACTTGTAAAAACATGAAAAATGGGAGGAGCTTTCTAGAGGTTTTGAGCTGCTGTGGCGCAACATGGCGGCTCCGTAGAGGTGGACCCGCTCCCTGTGTAGGAACAAAGGGCGCATTCTACGCTTACGAGAACAAAACCATTCATAGTTATTTCTAATAACAATATGTATGAATTCCATAAGTATAATAAGGAATATATATATATATATATATATATATATATATATATATACTCCATTTCTGCTAATAGATACCATCAGAATCCTACATGGTGGACCTTTTAATATGGCGTAATCAAATAACAAATGAAATGGACCCAATAGTGTATTTCAGCTCAGTAATGCAGTCTGTAGTCGTGAGGTGCGTTCAAATTCGGCAAACAGGCTTTCTCTGGACTTTTAAACTGAAGGGTTTTTTACGTAACCATTCCATATTGTTCGAGTCGACATACTGAATGCTTTAGGTGTATGTGATGTATGCGAGTTAGCCAAAACTAACGACCACAGAGCGCTTAGCTAACACTCGCTGATGACGATCGCATACAAAAAAAGAGGCTTTCAGAAGCAGAGGATCAGCGTAACGGACAGGTAGACAAGCCTAACCACTTAGAAGCACATTTTAAATACACTTGAATACCCAAGTTTATTTTCTGAGCTAGCTCGCATCGAAACACTTGTTTAAAAAAAAAAAAAAAAAGATTCATGAACTGTTGCCTTTGCGAATTTGAACGCACCTCGGACGACCGTTAAAATTCAAATTCAAAATTCGAACAGTCACGGAATTCAAATGTCAACGAACACCTTTCCATGATTACAGAGGCCATGATCATAATGATGCTTTGTTTCCATGTTATATCTAATAAACGAATTAAAACTGAGAAATGAATTCCCCACTGAGAGTGTAAAACGGAAATGGATTGTGAAATGGATCATATTAACTTGTGGGCGTGGCCTGTCCAACTGAGGTTTGTTTTATGATTATTATTAATTCTGATAAGAAAGATTAGTAGCTATATACGGTACAGCTTCTAAAGCTAACTGGTTAAACGCACAGCTAATGAGAGGATGTACACTCACTGAGCACTTTATTAGGAACACTGTTAAGTAAACCTGGGTTCAGCCTTCCTTTTCTCTTAATTCATCATTGCGTTAATTATTATAATTATTGCGTATATTAAGATCTCGGAAACATTCCTTTGACGTTGACGTTGTGTATTGCACTGCTGCCACGTGATTGGCTGATTAGATACAGGTGTTCCTAATAAAGTGCTCAGTGAGTGTAGAAAGAAACCACAATTCTGCCATTTTAGTGTGTAACACAGTAAATGGGAGCTAGTTGCAGGTAGGAAGTGAAGTTGAAAGTGGGGAACTGAGGACTAATCATATTGTTCAGATTAATTATACTGCATTCACGTTACCTTATTCGCAGATCGGATTGACGTCACTTTGGACCTCGTCATAGGTCTGTTGTTAGAGGATCTTCATCCTATAATGTCGCTTAATGTAGAATATTTTTAATTTATCTTCCCAGGAAATTTCATTGCTGCTTTGAGTAAAAAATAAATAAATAAATAAAAATTTAAGGAAAGTTCTTTTTTTAGGATTAAAGAAACAATTGGTTGTGCTGAAATTCTTTCTTTGCAGTTTCCTCTATTTTATTATTTTTAATTTTTTTTGCATCAATAAACACAATTCAGCACATCCTTTTTTTTTTTTTACCTTGAGATTGAATCGCTTAATCTGATTTACAGTGAATCTGTGTGTACTGTCTTCATCTAACTGTTTATTTAGTGCACTGTACCTGTTTATCACTGTAGGATTGCTACTAACACTAATAGATATGTCATGGATTTCAGTATAATAAATAAAAATGTGCTTTATATAATTGAATAAAAAAAAAAGAAATAAAAGTAAATGTTTTGTCATAAATTCCTGGATGTGCAGTGAAGGAAGTGAAATCATTCACAACAACTTTATTTATGTTAAGTCTTTATATATTTCTTGATTGCGCACGGTACATTAAAAATCTCTAGTAACGAACTCCGCTGTAAACTCTCAAGCCAGTTCTGTGACATGTCTTTAGAAATGTTCTCATACTATATTTTCTTACTAGCATTTCAAAATATTATAAAGATATAGAAAAATCAAACAGTTGTAAAAATCTCACTGGAGCATTGTTACAGTTTTTCTCAAATGCTAAAACACATTTCACAAACGTTTCCTCCATGTTCCCCAATGTCTAAACACAACACC
>JAQQZX010123312.1:0-10183 GCA_030068355.1 Notoglanidium maculatum | reverse complement strand
CCTCTCACCCCAAGATGCTGGGATTGGCTCCAGCTTCCCCGCGACCCAGATGGATAAAGCGCTATAGATAATGGATGAATGAATGAATGGATATCTCTATAACACTGAGTGGTTAAAAAAATACACATACAGAAATCCCATCCAGGCCAGAGGAGGTTAAGGTTTGAGCTTAAAAGGAGGCTAAAATAAGCACTGTATACAACTGTGGTGAGCAGAAAAGCATCCCAGAATGCACAACATGCCGAACCACTCCTCTCAGTCAAAAACAGGATTCTGAGGTTACACAGTGGGCACAGACTCAAACTGGACAGATTAAAAACTGGTGCCTTTCGGGCAGCGAGACACTTTAACCAGTGCCTGTAATTCTCCTCAGCGCCATACTCCATACAACATACAGAAACTTACTCCATTTTGTTTTTTAATTCAATATCACACCAAGCTACGATGGCATATTTGGACCAAAATATGGACCCAAAAAAAAAAAAAAATATATATATATATATATATATATATATATATATTGGGGAGGGTGGTAATGTCTCAAGAAAAAACTGAAAGTTGTAAATTTATGAGAAAAAACTCAGATATTCTTTCAGATTGTAAAGTTTGGATTAACGTCATCACACAACAGATGCCATGGCTGAGTTGAGAGTCATAGGAGCTGCAGACTTTCCTCCTCGATCTAAACAGATAAAGTGCTAAGAGATTTTTACATTTCCCAGAATGCATTGCAGCCTGGACGTATGTGATTGTTGCACTTCCTGGATGCAATGGGAGATTAATGTGGAGATGAATCCATGGCCTTTTTTCGTCTCAGCTGTTTATAAGTGTATAATTATTGCGCAAGAGCAGTCTCAGGTTACTTGCAGTTTGCCCCAAAGCTCTGATTCTTTGAAAAAGCTGAGCCAAAAGTTATAGAAAGTGCAGTCATTGTTATGAGTTTTGTTTCTCATAAATTTGGGATGTTTTTATCACAAATTTATCATTTTGCAATCTCAGTTGGTCTCAGAAATGTGGTGTTTTTTACTAGAAATATTTCCCCCTCCCCAGGCTCTGTTTTTTTTTTTTTTTTTTTTAAACCTCCAACGGCCCTAACGAACCAAGCTGAGGGGTTAGGTATTTCACCTAAAATCTTTCTTTCTTCCTTCATTCACCTTCTACCTTCTCAGAAACACTGTATTTGCACAGCTGTTGAAGCACTTTTGTCTGTAATGTCCTATTCCTCTGGTGACTTGGTGAACTATGTAGCAATTAAAAAAAATATACATCCTTTCAATCAGGATTGTTTTTAATGTGGAATTACTGAAATATAAACCACAAAGAAAGTTGTAATAGATCAGCTATACAAAGAAAGAAAATGCACGAGCGCCTTCTTGTGGTGAAAGCCGACAGTGAAAGCAGCAACCAAAAAAAAAAAAAAAAATGATCTCATTTATCATGTGAACTGAAAAATGACAAAATAATGAGAAGAGTTGAATAATTATGGGTCGCAAGCTGCATAAAATCAGGTCTTTCAGCACAGTTGGAATGTAATGAGGACCTGTCATGTAAGAATGTGCAGGGGTTTAGCATCATTGATTGGCTTTTGAACATCAGGAAGGAAAATGTGAGCCGAACGGACCAGTAAAATTATTCCATGCTTTATTTTGCAGTTTCATCTCCAGCAAAATAACTTTCCTTGCACTAAACATTAAATCAAATCTGATGTTAATGTTTAATTCCCAAGTGAGCATTCAACATTATGATCTACTCAATATAGTGCAGAATTCCTAAAATCTACTTCAGATATAAAAGTGACGGTAGTGTAACATCTGATCACTACTACATATAAGAGTAATATGTTTAAAATACAGTAGATGGCGCTGTTAGACAGGAAGTGACTCTGAGGAGACCCATTTATTCTGAAGAGCTACAGCATGGCTCCATCTTCACTCCTGTTCAGAAGGTAATGAGCTTCACATCAGGTGTGTTAGAGAAAAGGTCTTACCTTATAAGTTTCCCAGTGGACTTGACATAATGATATGACGTGACGTCGAGGAATTAATACATCTGTGTGAGTGTACAGTTTATTAAAACAAACTGGGGCTGAAATCTAAAAAAGTTAAGTTGTGCTAATATTTTTGTTGTGTATGAACATGCAGGTATTTTGAAATCGATGTCCATCCACTATTCATCCACCAGGCTGTTCATCTGTCCATCTATTTTAGCCTTTTCTCAATTCATCCATGCATCATTCATTCATTCATTCATCAATCACTCACACACCCATCCATCCATACATCCACTTATCTATTCATCTTTCACTCTATTTATACATTCTTTAGTTCATCCATTCATCACCAATCCATTCATCCATCCATCCATCAATCCACCTGTCTGTCTGTTTATCCATCTATCTATTTATCCATCCATTACTAATTCACTCACCCATTCATCTGTTTATCCATCCATCGGTCCATTCATTTATCCATCTACCCATTATTCATCCACCAATCCACTCATCCATCCATTCGGTTAACATTTTAACATCACTTAAGAATAAGGATATTTAAGAATTTCTCGGAGTCGTAACTGCGTAATGTCAGATACCTTCTACAGGAATTTCCTGTTTTGCATTCCTGCCCTCTTGCCCCTTGCAAACTCCCATTTTTCAGCAAGTCGGGTCCTGATCTTCTGAGATATCTGTTGTGTCTTATTGTTGTTTTAAACCTGCCCTCGCTGGTGTGCGTGTGTGTGAGTGTTGGCTCTGAACCCTGAGACTAAAACATGGTGTAATTGCAATGCATTTCCACATCACAGCCTGGCTTGAATGATCACAACCCCGAATCACAGTCTTTTCTTACTATCTCCTGTTTTTTTCCCACTTTAAAAAGAATCTACTGATTTAATCTTCGCATTGTATTTGAGACTCTCTGATCCTGGCATAACCAGTCACAGCGGTAAGCATACCCTCAGGTACTGTTGAAATCCAGCCGGCAGAGACGCTGCCAAGTCACCACGCCCAGATTACAGGATCTTGTGCCTGAGGTCATACGTACTGTAAACTGCTGCTCCTGTACCTGTGAATAATGAACCTCAATGTTTTAATCTTGAATAAATGCTAATAAGCTTAACTAATGTTTAAAAAATGATGCACTTCTTCTGTTGTTGTTTTGCTGGAATTAGATGTAGATTACGTGTCTGCACAGGTTCTTCACTGGCCTGATTATGGAACGTGTTCCAGCAGATCTGCTGAAGTTATGCACTCCATAGGGGACTCAGAGGCAAAGTGTATGAACAGGGTCCAGTGACGTGTAAGCCATGAAAGAGAAAGTGAAGTAAGTTTTCGCCTATTAATACCTTAAGAAATTGTAGCTCTCCATAAGAAGTGTGTGCTTTCTGAATTCCTCACCGTCCCATTCAGATCTTCTTTGCTTTATCATTTATTTCATTTCTTTCTATTGATTTTGCATTATCTTTTGGACTGGTGCCTTGTCGTAGGATGTATCCGCAATATATTCTTGAAAATGTAAATAAATTATAATTAGAGGTACATTTTCCTTTGAAAATCCAGAAACCCAGCAAACCTTTAAAAGTGTCCAGATTACTTTTACGACTTTCAGAGAACTTCAAATACAAATACTTCTAACAAAAGACTTAAAAAAAATGTGTTATGTCATAAACCAGAAGAGATAATCATGCTTCATATGCAAATGCATTCCTAATATATAATACTAGCTAAAAACAAACAAACCGCAGTTTAAATGGCAGACATGTATCAAATTTTGCTAACAGCCTGAAGCACCTGTCTTGAACATAAGGTGAGTCATAAATATTAAAGCTTTGAATATCTATAAATGCATGAAATAACTCTTTTAATTCTCTTAAACCGAGACACACCTTAACCACTCGGTAATATGTTACCACCTCCAGGAATATACACCGTTAAGCCACACTAAACCAACAAACACACACCATGTATCATATTCATGTCTGCTCAGTCTCACCTGATGATATGCTGACCCGGGATTTCAAACAAACAAACAAAAACTATGTATATTAGCAAGAATTTCATAGGATAATCATGCGACGTAATGAATATTTTCACAAAACAGTGTCATTTCAGCTCTTCTTAGTTTTAGTGAGATATTGAGACAGACTTGGTGACATTATCGTTTAATAAAAAATAAAAAAAAACCTTAGGATCAAATGAAGACAAAAAAATCTAAACAAGAAAATACTTCCTTCACTTTTACTCTCATTTTATTCATTTATTTAACAAATTCATGTTACAAATATCAATATGAAGAGAGATTCTGTGTGCTAATATTTTCAAATGGTGCTCAAGTCACATTCAAACAAGCTACATTGTGCTACGCTAGTCATTTTCACTGTCCTGACTTGCTGCACTAGTGTAGTTCAGTGATAAAAAAATACAACAAAAAAACAGAAGGATTTCTTCATCCCTCCATCCTTCATTAGTTCCTTCATAACATTGAGCAACTCTGACTCAGTGGAGCAACAAATATTCAGAAAACAGACAGAAGAAAATGTGGCAAAAAAAATGTATTGAATATGGATTCACAAGCATCACATAAAATAAAAGGTTTGGAGTCACATCTTCAATTCTGACCTTCAGCTAGCTCCTATTTGAGCTGTCACTATGCGCCCACAAGATACAAACTAGGGAGGGTTGTTCGTTGCAGGGTTAGTTCGTTGGGTTTCACACATGTTCCTAGAGTCTTCATAAGAAACGTGATCAAATAGTATATGTAAAAGTATTAATAGTGACAAACATCAGTCAGAATCACTGCTTGTTATTGAGTCAAGGCATTACTCTTTAAATTTAGGATACACACACATTTCACTTTTCACATTGTAAACAAATTGCACATTGAAGTGTATTACTCTTTTTCTTATTTTTCAGATACAAACTTTTGCACCATCCCAAGTAATAGTTTTAATATCCAAGAAACACCGTGTTCAGGTTACAGCAAACACTAATGTTATGACTCAAGCGCATGAGAGAAAAGTGCTGTTAGGTCATAAACTATAAGAGCCAATCATGTTCGATATGCAAATGAAGGTAGGGGACGATGTGCCGGGTGGAAGATATTTTGATGAACTTGAAAATGAATTTAAATGTTGATTTGGTAGCAATTGAATCATCAGCAAAACCTAAAGTTTTGAATTGAATCATCACTATTGACAAATGAATCAGAATCAGAATCAGAAAACGTTATTGATCCCGCAGGAAACTGCTATGTGATGACTGCCGCAACACACAAAGACACAAAAACACAAGAACAATGTACAATAGGTGTAAAAATCGAATAAAAATAAAAATCAATAATGAAGTTATTCATTTCTTTCTGCTTTATGCGATTCTTGGTTAATTTAGATGATTCTTTTTAAGTAGCACTATAATTAATTAATGGATCTAAAATGCTATTTCTGAACATTGCAAGTGTTGTAATGTTTTTTATAGTGTTACACTGTAGCAGAAGGCTGTTTTAAAATCCCTCACAGCCATGTTTTTTTCCTGTCCTCCTTTCTTCCTGAGATTGTTCTGCATGCGGCTCATGAACGTGTCTCAACGGGTTCTCCCGTGACCACAGAACACACCCAGCTGCCTTCCAGCTCATTCCAGTGAAGAAGCAAGGTGTTGATGAAAACATAAACCACACAGTCATAAGCACACACACACACACACACACATACACACACACACACACACACGCACACATGCACACACACATACGCACACATGCACACACACATACACACACACACACACACACACACACACACACACACACACACATACACACGCACACGCACACACATGCACACAAAAGAGCTATAATTATAATTGAAAAAGCAAGCATCGTTACCCGTAAACATATTTACAGTGACACACCGCAGCGCAGTAAACATGTTATTGTGTTGTATATGAGCTGCTGGTGCTAATCATTCCTTGCATCATCTCTTTAAAAAGAACAGGTCATTGTGTACAAAAGCAAGATTTTATTTCATGAATTTGTGACATTTGTAACTTTATACCCTACAAAGCAATTCACAAAAACAAAAATGATGACATTTGAATGCATCCATTATAGCTAGTGAAGTCAGACTCACAAAAGATTACACCACAGCTGAGTTCTGGATTCTGATTGGTCAGGAGACGTAACCCAGGTTTATATTAATACGGGTGTTCTAAGCGTTTGTATAGTAATGACTCACATAGAGACTAATGTAAGCCTAATAATACAAATCTGTAAAGAGATATTTATTTAACATTTATGTAAGGAGTCAGCATTTTGTAGCAGTAGGTTTTCCACCCCATGAAAGTCCTCAGGACAGAGGAGTTTACATGATCTGGTTTCGGCAATTATTTTTTTAAATTAACTTCAAGACAAAGAGAAAAATACCACCCAATATTTCTAGCTGCTACAAAAGGAGTAAAAACAAACTAACTTGTTTTATGGATGTTCAACATTAACTGCAGCTATAAATGGATAAAAAGTAATTCATTACTAACAATGGTTAAAAAGTGTCTTTTTTTAAACAATGTGCTGAATTTCTTACGTCCCTGTGTGATGTCATTTAAAGCCATTGAAGTTTTTTTTTTTTTATTATTATTGCAAAAGAAAAAGCATAACTATAATTTTATCACTGACTAGTACAAGGTTCTGTTTAAAAAAACAAAACAAAACAGTTATCATGATGCTATAATAATGGATATGCTTGGGGGGGAAATGAATTTAGCACTCTGGTAATAAATTTTGAATCAAATAACAATCTATGCATGTGTTAAGTGTTTAAAAATAACAGGTATGAGTTGGTATTTCAACACAGTTTCCTTATTTAAAGAAGAAGAAGAAGAAGAAAAAAAAAACCCCCACAGATATTCTCACAAAAATGCAAAAATTAAGTGAGCAAAAGTTGTCAGGTTGGTAAAACTAACGCAATCCATTCCTTTCTTTCTGCAATTCTACAAAAGATATCATTTTGAACAAATAATCAGTTATAACTGGGATTTTTGACACAAAAGGATGCAGGAGAACAAACCAAGTAGAAAAATTGAAGTGTGTGGGAAAGGCGGCATATTTTGCAGTACATTAGAGCAAATGGATTCTGGTTGGAATCTGGTTTGGCATTTGTGCTCTGTAACTGTTTTATTTAAACCCGAGCCGGCATTATCCTGAGAGTACACACTGTTCAGCAGTAGATGTATGTCTGAGCGTTAGACGTAGCCGGTCTTTGAGGGCTGGGTGGGGTGGGACGCTGGGTAACGGGCTACTGCGCCTCCTGAACTCGCCTTGCCACAGTTACAGCACAGCAAGCTGCCACCGATCACAGTGAGAGCACACGCTCCCCATCCGATATACAGAGCTTTACCAAACTCGTACCTGCAAGCAGCGAGAACATCAACATCGACATCAACATCTGTACAGTCCTGCTGTGATTAGCAGGGAACATATTATTTAGGATTTATACTTTTCTTTCGTCCAGTTGCAATCTTGACCTGATGGATTTAAAGACATGCTAATCCTCGTAGCATACCAAATGTCAATGAAGACGACGCCAATTTGTTTTTCAGTATAATAATCTGATACATTGACTAGTGTGAATGTGTGGAAATCGTCACTGTATTTTCTAAGTGCAAGAAGCTGAAAATCATATTGGAAAACATGAGAAAGGGAAGTGTTCTTATGTCATAACCCATAAGAGCCAATCATGTTCGATATGCAAATAAAGAGTGGGATTTATAAAGCTGTAAAGCATTTTGAATTTGCTCAATGATTTGTCAATTTCTGCATGAGAGTGTGAAGGAGTTTTTCCAAACAATTCTTTATAATAATATAGATTTTAAAACATAATATATATGTTTCAATATATATATTCTCACTTTTCAGCTTGCCAATTATATTAGATTTGGCTACCTGAGTATTTCATTGAATAACGCTGAGTACCTTTGGAAAATAGGCGAAAAATTGAACTAAAGTGAAATACAAAAATTAAGTAAAATTCAAGAAATCACGTGAAGAACAAATGAATCCCCACTTCATGTATTATTAAACTGCAAAACTGAGATTTGTACAAACAACAACAATGCATCTTAAATGTATCTTTAATGAAGAAAATAAAATTGTGGACAAAGTCTGCTTACCTTCCATTAGTCGGGGTAAAGGGGTTGAAAAACTGCCGTCTGATGTTATCTCCATACCAGATAGTAGCAACAAATGCACACACGCCTGAAAAAAAACCAAATAAACAAAGAGGTGAAGCTTTAAACAGGATAATAAAAGATTCATGTAAAGCCTTAATATCATCCTGAGATGGGCAGAAGAGTTTCACTTTAAGCTAAGCAAAAGCACAATTGTTATTCTGATAATTAGCTAGGAAAATAGACATTTAGTTTGATTTTCAGATTAGTTTAGTTCTATATTTTAGAACTACATCATCATTAGTCAGTGATTAGCACTGATTCCATATTCTTTATATCTGATATCTCATGATGTTCTGTCATCCAGCAATGAGTACCAGCGTGATATCTGGAATATGGATTTTAAGGAGGCATTTGAATGGTTTTCATTTTGAATATGAAAATAGACGACACTAAAATAATTTTATTATCCCGTGTTCTCCAATCTAGACGTCTTGTCCACCAATCGCAGGCAATCAACTGTATAAGGGTTTGACATGATCTGCGTCTAGACTTTTGTACTTTTTGCACTATTCTAGATCAAAGACACTTAATACAGATAAATTTGCCCCAAATAACCCATGAGTTCCTAAGAGGTCGCAATCGGTAAACGTAATTATTTTTTTACAGTTTGTTTTAACACATCACCCAGTTCTGGAGCTTCTCGACCTTTAATAATGACGTACTATAACGTAAGCAATAATCAGAATGAACTTGCTTTGCAGAGTGTTTGTTCTGTTACTGAGTTTTAATGTTTGCTGGGAGAGATCTGCTTGTATCTCCACACCTGCGACGATGAACACCACTCCTCCAGCCAGAGCTACTTTGTTTTTGAGCTCCATGTCCTCCTCCAGGCACTTGGTGCACTTCATGCCCACTGCAGCCACCAGGATGGCGATGCCACACAGCAGGATCCCCAACAGCATGAACCCTCGAGCCGCCTGGACCTCCACTGCAGCGGGAGAAACACAAACACGTTGACATCAGACAGACAGGATATCACATATTTAAAGTATAATCAGTACTTTCATAGCGCTAACTGAAAGAAATATTAATGTTTCAGGTCCTCAACAGAAAAATACCTACCCTACCCTAACAGAACATGCTAAAGGACCAGGACTGAAACAAACCCTTTAGAAGTTACAAAAACATTACAATAAACTAAGCATATTGCTGCAGACAAGCCAGAAACTAAACTAAAAGTTAGCTAGTCTGCCATTTGCTTACCGCTATCTAGCTATGTTTATGTGCTATTTTAAAATTCTAAGCTAGCGATGCTAGGTAGCTAGCTATGCGTTATAAAATTAAACTTCAGACCTCCAGGCAGGTCTTTGATAGATCTTTAACTTCCATTAAGCTTATAATCTACACAAAAACACATAACATTTACCTGTAAACAAGACTAAACAAAAAAAAAAATTAATACATAAAAAGTCAGTTTGCTAGCTAACACATCTGCCCTTGTTTAATGTCAGCTTCCTGGCTAGATGGGTGTTAGCTAGTTAGCTAATGTAGGAAGTTCTTTAGAAACTCACTCTTGTCCCAGCACACTTTTTTATAGTTAGGTCTAATGGTTTATTCTAAAAATGTTATTCAAAATGTGTTTCGTAAAGAGTAAATAAAGTTCATAGCGATACTTAAATATATGTTTTGCTTGGAATGTCTTAGCAAACCTGTTCAAATCATAGTCTTTCGGCTATTCCCGTTAGGGGTCGCCACATCTCTTTCCGCTTTTTCCTGTCCTCCGCATCTTTCTCTGTTACACCGACTACCTGCATGTCCTCTCTCATCACATCCATAAATCTCCTCTTAGGCCTTCCTCTTTTCCTCTTGCCTGGCAGCTCCATCCCTAGCATCCTTCTCCCAATATATTCAGCATCTCTCCTCTGCACATGTCCAAACCAACGTAACCTCGCCTCTCTGACTTTGTCTCCAAACTGTCCAACCTGTGCTGCCCCTCTAATATACTCATTCTTAATCCTGTCCATCCTCGTC
>JAQQZX010123222.1:0-10187 GCA_030068355.1 Notoglanidium maculatum | reverse complement strand
TTCAAATTAAATGTGTGTATGCCAGAATATGTGTATGTTATATTAGAGTGTGTATGTCAGGATTTGTGTGTGTGTGTTTGTGTCTGTGTCTGTGTTTGAGTGTGTGTATGTTAATGTGTGTATGTTAGGAGTGTAAAGGTGTGAAAGTAAAGACACAGAAGACAATGGGACAGACAAGTGGGCGCTGAAAGCTAGTGGAGTGCTAGGTTTGGGTCAATTGATATGCTAACTTGGGAGACACGACACAATAAATCAAAGTTAAACTTAGTGCCTAGAAATATACTGATATAAAAATGTAGCCTAAGAATTTTACCTAACAGTTCCCCCCTTTGATTCTGAAAGAATCACTCAAAATACAGTGTTAGGGCTCTCCGCATGCAGACCACTGCTCCAGCCAGTCAACCATTAAATCCACGTATGGACGAGGCCAGCAAGTATGCATAGGCCAGCATACAGAGCCCCCACGAGTGTTAAGAGGAATAGATTTAGGAGGGAGAATTACAAAGAAAAAGATGGAGAGGTGTATAGAGTAGCAGCTGAGTTAATTGACCAGGAAGAATAGCTGGAATAAAAGTGTCCTAATGTGTCCTGTAAATGTAAATGTCTCAGATCATGTATGTGGTCCACTCAAGAGGCAGCTTGATTGAAGATCTAAGGGTTGGGCGGTGAGCTCTCAACGGGGGCCTTTTTGAGTCTAGACGCATGGATCCACTGCGCTGTTGCTCGGGTCAGAACAACGGTGCAAGTAAAAGCAATCACCTCGGTAGGGGGACCATAGGCAGCTTCGCCAACCTTCCGCGGGTTCAGGGATTTCACGAGGACTCGATAACCTATAGCAAAAGAGTGAGTGGGTACTTCTATAGGTAGTGGAAGACAAAGAGAGAGAGATCAGCACAGTGTTTATCTAATATATCAATTAGAGAGCCGGTGTATTCCTGCTGCAGCACCTCCAGGTCACCTGCCAAGGGTCTGCCAAGTATAATTTCAAATGGAGATAATTTGGTTGTGGAGCTGGGTGTTATACGAATTTCACACAATACGGCAGGTAGGATATCAACCCATGATTTTTTTCAGTTTCTATCATATAAAGGTCCATTCGGTGGCGGTAATGCATCATGTTTGGTGGTTCTATTGGACATGTTAACTCTAGTACATGTGAGGCACGCATCTAATATTGTCAGTAATTTTGTTAACATCTGCAACACAGAAAAGTTTGTTGATCATCAGTTTCACATTCCCCCCTTCGTGCGACATGAGACACACCGTGAAAATGGCGCACGATAAAGGGCAATACAGATTTTGGTGGCGCTAGTCGTTGATCGAGATCGCGAACCAGACCAGAGGCATCTGGTACACACGAACGAGTTTTCCAAAATGAAATGTCATCAGGTGATTAACGGTTAGAAAAGGGCTGTCTTTTGTCAGGACTATTTGCGCGAACGGCGGCAACTATGTTCATTTTGTTTGTAGTTTGCAGAGTAGGGAGTGCTCCTGCAGCTTCGAGTTTTCGGAGTCGAGCCAGAATTAGCGAGTGTGAGATTAGTTACACCTTACGTGGAAGATTGTGCGTGAGACGGATGCAAGTTATTTAAGAAAGAAATTAAATACAGCTACCTCATGTCATCAGAACCTGCTGGCAAACGTGCGTCTTCGGTCCATGCTTTATGGAAACGAGCCAGAAAGGCAGATGCACGCTTTGTGTTAGTGTCTTGAGATAAATCGCAAGCAGCCAAGTTTCTTTTGTCTAGGAAAACATGCAGTCCTGTGTAAAAACAGTAAAATGATCATGAGTAGGCCATTTGTAAAACAGTTTGTCAGCAGCATAAGTGTTACTGACTACATCATTTTCGTGCTTAAGAGTCGGGAAATTTCATTGAATAAATCGTCCTCTGTGACTGTGTCACCCAATACACGGAGGAGGATATGTCTGAAGTCAATGCCAGTCAATTGACTGTACTGAGTAGTGGAGTGCAGAATATCAACAAATCTGTGTGCATTATCCGGAGATGGGAGAGTTTTAACTATTTCACTAATGTCAGATAGGCTTAGGGGTCTAACTTGGACAGCCTTTTCACCAACTTGCACGTAAGGAAAAGCGATGTTTGGCTGGCAAGCGACTGCCATGTCGTCATTACTAGGCAGAGAGGGCTATAATGCAGATGAAGGATTTAATATGAGCAAGAAAGCTGTAGAATTTGTGTCACGTTTAGCACACGCATCTGTAACTATTCATGGTGGAGTAATCTCCGTTTCAGTGTGGTGAACAGCGGCTATAGCATGACCAGTGAACCTCCGTCTCAGTTTATTTTGTCCTTCCTTCCAGTGCTCGCGTATCATATTCCATTCTTTTATTGCAGCTTTCATATAGTCATAGTTCCAACTAGGATCACCATAACCATCAAAAACACATGAATTAGAAGTCCTTAGTGGACCAGGGTTAAAACTACCGGTTCGGGGCCAAGTTATAAATCCTTCAGCTTTAGTCCAACCTGCCATATTGCTATTAAAAGGTTCAGCAGCAAAACCACGGCCAATTCTGAACATCCACTGGAGAGGTGCTTCTCCAGGTCTCGGAATAGCTGGCTTAGACCCGTTACCACAAATGGGGGGTATTCCACGAAGCAGGATTAAGGGAAAGTCTCGCTTATTTCGATAAGTCTGTCTTATTTAAGTGAGAGTTCCGTTCCATCAATGTGTCTTAAATGAATCCCCACTGAGTTACCATGGCAATTTATGCCTGCGAACAAGTCTGCTCCCTACCAGGTTAACTGTCTCGCTTAATTAAGTGTCTCAAAGAATGTCCGATGTGTGGGTACATATTCCCAAAAGACCGTTCCACCGGTTGAATTTCCGTGCTCTCACTAATCATGTCATGTAATAAAAATAATTAAATTATGCAGCCATACAGGTGCAATTTAAAGTATTTACAGAGATCAGATAATAAAGAACATTATAATATAAGATTGACATGTAAACTCAACACAGGAGGGTCCACGTTGGCCACAGGGATCGAACCAGCAACCGTCGTAGTGTGAAGCATTAACCACTGTACCATGATACGCTTGTAACGTTTACATAACTTACGCATTTAGTCTGTCAGCAATCTTTTGCCAAGCCTTTTCCCTCGCTTTTTATTTAGAGCTACAGTGTTCCCTTTTTTACTTATTGCATCCTTGTACTCTTCGTATAACTCCATCAGCAGTGTTTGCTCTGTGGCGGAGAAAAAAACTGCCCGCGTTTTACCTGCTGTCTGACTCATTTGATCGATCTGTCGTTCATCCATTCATTTGGGCTTTTTAAATATCGCGGGCACGCGAACTAAGTCAGGCTATGCAAGTCTGCCTTGAATGAGACTCGATTAGTTACATCCGAACTACGTTAGTGGAACGACATGAGGCTTAATTTGAAGATGCCGATAGTTTGAGTCTCGCGTTTTCGTGGAAGTCTGGCTTACTTTAGCTACTTTCATGGAATACGCCCCAGGTCTATGCTAATTCGTTTTCTCAAGTGTTTAACAAACAGTTGTTTCGGTCTCCATTAAGGTGTGAATTGGGGCAGAGCATGTCTTGAAGGGGTATCCAGTCCACTATTCATTGTGCTTTTTGGTGCCATCTTGAGTTTCTTCTCTAGTGGTAAGGTAGGATTCTGACGTTTGTGTACTATCTACTTGTCTCAGGTGAACCTAGATTCTTGTCAGTAATATTTCCTGTTTATCTGGTGTTATTCAGATTTTGGCTGTCTGCAGGTCTATGCTAATTCATTTTCTCAAGTTGCAACAGTATCAACAGTAATTTTGGTCTCCTTTAAGGTGTGAATTGGGTGCAGGGCTCACTACATGAATTGAAGGAGTATCCAGTTCACTATTCAGGGTGCTTTGAGGTTCTATCTTGAATTTCTTCTCTAATGGTAAGGTACGATTCTGACTTTTAGGAACCTGAATCAAGGGCGGAGAAATCAATTGTTGGGAACTCTGATTCTCGTTCAATGTCTCCTTGGCTAATTGGGTTAGGGGTCCCATTAGCAGAATTCCCACTGTTAGAAGTATTTCCTTGTCAAAGGCTTGGATCTGCCTGGACACCTTCTTCTTCTTCTTGCTGCTGCTTCCTCACTTGGTGATTCATGTTCCTGTTCTGCATTCTCTGAGTCACCTGGGGATCTCTCTTCTTGTTCTGCCGCATCTGGCTCCTCTTGGAACTCACAACCTGTTTCATTGAGGGACACGACGGCGCTGGAAGGTCCTTCATCTCCGATTCGTTCGTCGTCCTTTCCGAGATAGTGGCATTGCCATGCTGAAAACCCGGGGCACCCATGTGGGGGTATTCTGGTACAATGATTAAGATGATAGCATGTACCCTTCCCTTTTACCTGAACACCTGTTGGAGTTACCTTAACCACTTCGTAGGGTCCTTCCCTTCGTGCCTTGTTCCACTTTCTCCTAAACACTCTGAGCTACACGTGGTCATCTAGAACAATTGGATTTTCCTGTTCAGCTGTTGATGCAGGTGTCCTGGACTGCTCCTGTGAATATATAAACTTATTCATAGCAGTTAATTGTTTCATGTATTCTCTCAGTTAAACTTGCAACTGTTCAAGTGGGGGGGCCTTCATAAGGTCCCTTTAAATGAGCAACAGATTTTATTTAATTTAGCCTTCATTGTGCCTTTAACCCTTTCAATGATACCTTGTTATTGGGGGTGGTAAACAGCCTAACCTTTGTTTTATCCTGAAATGCTGTAACACTGATTTTTACCACTTTTTGAGTGAATGCTGCTCCATTATCTGAACTTATTTCCGTTGGAATACCAAATCTAGGAATTACATCCCTGGTCAAGAATTTGATCACTGTTGCTGCACCTTGATCCTTAGATGGAACTGCTTCTACCAAATGCTAAATCGATCTATTATCACCAACAAGTACCTTTTCCCTTGTATTCTTTTAATCATGTCCACATAATCAATCACTAAATGGTCCTTCTGCCATAATCAAGCCATCATGTGGTCTCCATACACCATTGGTGTCTTTATCTCCACCTCTCTGTTTCCACAAGGTCTTCTCATTTACTGCTGCTTTTTGTTGCATTGCATTGCATTGCATTGCATTGTTATTATATCTTACACTGTAGTAACTAGTTCTCCTGCTCTGTAATTTCTACCAATTGTTTAACCCTTTTTCCTATGTATTCTTCACATATCACCACTACCTGAGGAGATGCTACTGTTGTGCACAGTATTTTTATCATAGACTTATCTGTAGTAAGAAATATGAATGGTTTTATTGTGTTGTTCCAGCTAGCGATTTCTGCCCTTTTACTAATGCATCCTAAGTCTCTAGCCTCATAGCCTTCATTTACAGTAGTGTTACATGAGGTATTGCTTCTGGAAAGTTGTACCATTCTTCAAGAAATGTATTATTATCATCTTGAAGAGCAGCTCCTTCTTTTCCATTGATTACACACTGTGAAGTAATGTTTACTTCTCTATCTTTTGTTTCCCTCAGCCATTTTTCATCTCAGGTTCATTATCATATACCAAAGTACAATGATAATCTAAGAAAGGTTTTCTAGCTCCTGGAACTTGAGCCTGAATAAACTTTCATCATTTGTCCATAGTTGCTGTTACCCAACCAGTACACATTACCTTAACATTAGTTAATTTACATTCCACTGGAACCTGCAGCATAGGTTCATGTTCAGCTCCATGAGAAGTTAAAAGGAGCTGACTCTCAGCTATAGGATTCTCAGGGCATCCCTAATAATCTTGATTTGGTCCTGACCAAGGATTTACAGGGCCAGGATTATATGTCTGATTTAACTGCCAAGATGGTGCGGAACCTTCATTTTGATCTTGATTAGGGGGATGCCCCTTCATTACGTATTAGTGAGCCATGCCGCCAATTCACACCTTAAGGGAAACCGAAACTATTGTTGGTTAGACACCTGGGAAAATGAATTAGCATAGACATGCAGATGCTTCTAAATCTAAATAATCACAGAGGCAGCAAATACTACTGACAAGAATCTAGGTCCAACTGAGTCAAGTAGTACCTTACCAGTAGAGAAGAAATTCAAGATAGAACCAAAAAGCACAAGCAATAGTGAATGGGATACACCTTCAATATATGTTAGTGAGCCCTGTCCCCAATTCACACCTTAAGGGAAAAACTAATTCATGGCATGACACTGGCATGACATGTTCATCATCTGTCATGTGGTTTTCACTTTAAACAACACGCACCTCGAAGCGGGGCTTCATTTGGCACACGCCCTTATACTAGATATACTATAGATATACTATATACTATAATTCAACAATGTCTCAAAAATAGTAAGTACATCCCTTCTCGTGACTGAAGGTGACTGAACTGTACTGAAAGGAGCGCTGTTGTAAACAAAAGCATTACCATGGTGTTTGATGAAAACGTTGTTACTATCACATTTGTAACGTTTCAGAGGTTGTCAATCTTAACTTAAGGTTTGATTGTAAAAGATCATAATAAATGAGCGAGTTTTTTGTCGCATTTTTGAGTGCCGAACTGACCCGGAAGTACATCGCTAAGAATGAAAGCATGCGATGTTTCTCGGGATCCCGAGAAACTCTGACCTTTTTTTTTACCTCCCAAATCCACCCTCCCCATATGTCACTTCGGGGGTTCCGTAGTTTTCCAGGCTGGGTCTTCACATTGTTGAAAACTCGTGGCTGGTAATCTGTCAGCAAAAGGAGTTGGAGCAGCTGAGTCAAAGTAGGAAAAGCACTTAAAAGTATGTATCAAACTTTTCACCTAGGCAGCAGGTAATGTTTTACCAACATTGTAATCAAGACAATGAAACAAAGCACTTTTAATATTTTCCATGTGTTTTGTGTGTCACAAACACAGTGTGAACTGTAAACACCATATTTATCAGGAAAAAAAAAGTTTTTTGAAGGGTGGCAAATTTTTCCTTTTTTTTCCTTCATAAAATTTATTTATAAAGCACATTTAAACACAATTTTCACTGACCAAAGTGCTGCACAAAATACAAAAACAGGTAGTACATATACATACACAAATATAGTAAAAGGTTCACAGCAGAGAAACATATTACCATAAAACAGCTATAGAAAGTTACAGAAACAGAAAGTTACAAACAATAAAACATTTGAGACACTAAGATGTAACCTTGCCAGTCACCTCTCACTCGACGCCGCGGCAAACCCGGGGTCCTAATATAGACCCATTTGCATCCATTTGGGCAAATGCGCCGCAGCTGTGAGCCATGATTAAAAGCCGCAAAGCAATGCAGCTCGGCGCGTGGACATTACATATTACTATGTCACGCTGTTGGGGATTTGGGGCCGAAATGTGAAAAGAGAAAGTATTTTTGGTTCAAAAGAAATGGAGAAAGCATTTTGGTTTAAAAGAACGGGGGAGGGGAGTATATTTGTTTAAGGGAAATTGTCATTTGTTATGTAATTTGCTTTATGTTAGGAAAAACTTTATAGCTCAACTGGTCAATTCCGCTGTGTGTATACCTGGAGATTGATGGTTCAAATCCCCACCTTGGCAAGCTCTTTGTCTAACCCCTGTCACACAAGTGCTCCCTCATGATCTCACTTAATTTGTTTACGCATCCTGGTTCTGTTTACATCAGGCTCATTTGGGCCAACGGGCTTGGAGTCCCTACTACTTACCACCTTGGGAATCCTCCCCCATAACATAAGAGGCTGAAAAGGCCATGGAGTACAAACATGTTTTCAGTCTTGATTTAAAAGCAGTGATGGAAGGAGCACTTTTTATGTCAGGTGGCAGCTGCTTCTACAAATGTGGAGCAGTGACTGCAAAGGCCCTATCATCTTTTTGTAGGAGGGCTTTGTCGCTAGATCTAAGAGTCCTGAAGGCTGAGTGAGACTGAAGGTCAGTCATATAAGATGGAGTCTGCCCATTAAAAGCCTTAAAAACCATAAAAACCTTAAAAACCATCAGTAAAAGCTTAAATTGAATTCTAAGATGAACAGAACGCCTGTGAAGTGAGGCCAGACTGGAGTAGTGTGCTCCTGCTTTTTAGTACCAGTCAACTAGTCTTGCTGCTGGATTCTGGACCATCTATAAATGTGATATTAGTGACTGGAGGATACCTAAATGGAGGAAATTACAATAATCATGCCATGATATAATAAAGGCATGAATGACCTTTTCCAAATCATGGTATGACAAAAAGGATTTGAGTTTGGCAATAATTCTTAACTAGGAATAGCTATTCTTATCGGATGAAATTTACTTATCGAAACAAAGCTCAGAATCAAAGATAACATCAAGATTTTTTGCAAGTGGCTTGACATAAAAGATGGCATAAATTGCCAGCAAGAAAAATTCTAGATTTATGCCTTCTACAGACTGCGATTTCAGCAATTATAAGATCATTACAAATCACCTTGTGCACCAGGGATCTAACAAACTAGGGTACAACATCAAGTATTAGATCCTCTCAGATTGATTTGTTCTAACAAGAGCAATATTATCAGATCGAATTTTGTTCTAAGGCAGTTCAACTAATAATGAAATTATTGGAAATTATTTTTATTATGAATTTTTATTGATTTTATTGAATAGTTGTAGCCCTTATGCATTTTAAAATTGTAATCCATTAAACAATACCAATTTTTACTAAATGTATTGGTAATCTGATTACAGCTTTCCCCCCTGTAACTATAATATACCCCTGAGGAACTCCATAAGAGCAGTAGATGAAAAAAAAAACCTGCCCTAAAGATACTGAAAAAGATGTTTGAGGTATGAATCATAAAATCATTAAAATCACTAAATAATTGAAGAGCTGTGCCCTATTTGCCAACCCACTGTTCAAGGCATGCTAAAAAATGTTATGATCCACAGTATCAAGAGCAGCACCAAAGTCTAATGAAATCAAAACTGCATTTATCACCTGAATCCAATGTGAGTGGTAAATCATTACTCACCTTTAACAAAGCCAATTCTGTACTATGAGGGGCTATGAATGGTAACAATTGTGAAGAACAATTTTTTTCACAAGTTTTAGAATAAATGGTAGTTTAGAGATGGGATGATAATTTTTGGACAATTCACATTTGTTTTTTGTTTTTTTGTGCAAGAGCTTAACAACAGAGTGCTTAAAGCATGCAGAAACAAAACCGGAGCAAGGCAAAAGTTAATAATAACTTGAATGCTAGGGCCAGTTATGTCAAAAGATTCTGCATAGTACCTGCAAAGACTACTGTGCAACAATTTCACAGCAATTGTTCAGGACCAAATCAGGGTGGACTCTGGAAGAAAGTTTTACTTGACTTTATTCTGGTTTGCAGGTCATTGGCATACTCTTCAAAGGCAGCATTATGTCCAGATATCATCTACCAGGTAAAGTTAATACTATACTAACAATTTCAAAAGATTATTTCTTTCATAAGTCTTCAGAACCATGTGATTAAGAGAATGTGGTCAGAGACAAATGCCTGTGTCAACTACCTTCTTAAAACAGCACTTGTGCAGCCAGTGGACCAAGATGATCTTGACATGAAATACAACTTGTCTGGTACTGGGTTTCCAACCTCCCATGCCAGATGACTCAACTTGGGCTCAATATGTTTGTTGATGACTAGAATCAGTGGCATCTCTGCAACAGAAAACCTGGTGAGGCACAATAAACTCTCTATGGGCAACATTTTTACTACATAAAAAATGTAGTCAGTAACCTAATCTAATTACCACAGAATTAAAGTAACATGACTGATTACTTTCTGTTACTTTTGGATTACCTCAATAGCAATTACTGTATGTGGATGATGATGGCATTTTCTCAGCTGGAAGGCAGAACCTGCAATATACTGTGATGTTCCCCTTTCCTGATTTAAAGACGAAATAATGGTGAAAATTTCCACCCAGTGAATTTTCCCTAGATGCCATAATAATGAATTGGTGATGGTAAAATTAGCTATGATTTCACTTGAGACCAGAGTGGGGTTGTGAGACTCAAGTGTTGTGTGCACATGTAGTAGTATATCGTTCTTATTTAGGTCTGAAACTACTGATTATTTTGATTATTTTTGATTTTTTTTAATAATCTTTTTTATTATTATTTTAGGGTGTTAATTTAATAATCTGGGCGGCACGGTGGTGTGGTGGTTAGCACTGTTGCCTCACAGCAAGAAGGTCCTGGGTTCGATCCCCGGGTCACCCA
>JAQQZX010123191.1:0-10189 GCA_030068355.1 Notoglanidium maculatum | reverse complement strand
ACAGTGTGGGGAAATGATGCGGGTTGTATGACTCACACATGGAAGCTTTCTTCTCTGTGTGTGTGTGTGTGTGTGTGAGAAAAGGCACTAGTGCCTGCTCACTGTTAAAAGGGTTGTTCTGTGTCTGGAGGCGACAGGAAACGGCTTCGGTCACATCCTTCTTCTTCACACATTGAATACCAAGATTCTGGAAACTGAGAGTGAGACACAGAAAGAGAGAGTGGCATGAGAACATAAACGGCGTGTACGGGCAGATTGAGGGCAAAACCAAAAGTAAAAGCAAAGTGTGAGAAGCATGGGACATGTCCTGAGGTCTAGTCATCTGTGTTTCTACAACAGGAATTTTGAACTCACCCACACATTATCATTATTACAGTTGTAATTATATTAAAAGGGTGTGATTTGGATTTTAGAGGTTTTTAAATAGCTACAGCAAAACATGATTGATATTTCAACAATTTATGACCCGGCGTTGCAGAGCGGATTATGAAATGTAAAACAAACAGCGTTCGTCTCAGACTTTTTTTTTTTTTCCCTTCCAGGACCTTTTGCCTACTTTAAAAAAATCATGATTATCTGGTTTATCATGCTGCTAAAATGTAAATTAAACTGAATAGAAAGTGAAAATACTGTGTTAGAGCGAACACACACACACACACCTGTGAACCCGCCTATCGGGCAGGTCAGCTTCATAGTAGCCGTGTTTACAGTCTTTTCCCACCAGCTCATGTGGGTGGGGCTTGTACGGCTGGTTCTTGGTAACCAAGGAGATCCTCACTCTGATTGGGCCGTTGTAGTCATGCACCTGTCACAATAAACACACCTCAGTCATGATTGATGTGTAATCTACCGGAGCTGCTGTCGAGCTTGTGCCCGCAACTTGGACTGAGATTTATAGTCGAGCTAATCGAGACGTCTGTCAAACGTGGAATTTGTTCAGGCATCGATGCCGATACTGCAAGCAAAGAGAAACAGAACAAAGCAAGCGCGAAGACACGTTATTTTTCTGTTTTATGCACAATCTGAAAGCAAACAGAAGTCAGATCGTGCTTTTTTCCTCCCTTTCAACAGTGATGCACACAAAAGCTACACAATTAACAGCGTAATAAAACTGTGTACAGGAATAATACTCGGGGTATGCCGTTAAAGGAAAGTAATCAACGACGGGGAGCTGCGATACAGCCCGACGTGCGTATTTTAAACCTTTTTAGCTGCATTTAATGCTGTGGAATATCAGCAAAACAGGTTGTACTTACATTACACAGTTCTCTCACTAGCATCCGTTTAAACTCCAAAGTTAACAAGATCTACCCAAAAAAAAAAAAACGTAGCTTGTCATTTTACAGAAACTGTAAACTTAGGGTTGATGCTGAAGACTCCTTCCATAAATGTTAAATAAACGTCTCCTTCATCATTGAAAAACACGTTTTTAATATGTCTTCTAGCGTCCATTTCTAGTCCAAGGAGTTACCACGATAGTAAAATTAACCAACATGTTCTGACCAGTCAGAATCAAGATTTCAACAGCACTGGTATAAATTATATTAAAAGCTAAACGCTACAATAAAACAAGCCTAGAAAAAGGCAGCTGCTTTTAGACGTTTGTAAAAATGTGCTTAGGTCTCGAGTGACGAGAACACGTCTCGTATCGCCCACTTCTAACTGTTGTGTCTCTCGAGACGATCAAAGGATAACGACAAGAGACACAAACTGCCTAAACAGTCGAGCGGATCTGGAGGACGCGTGGGAGCCGTGCAGCAGTATTTCCATGTTTCTGTCCCATAGCGTGGTCAAAAGTAACGTTTCGTGTGCAAAGATGACTTCCTCTAAAATCAGTGCCAGAAGACGCAAGTCTCCATCGGCAGACTGAAACCCGTCGTGTGCGCAGGAATCGACTGTTACAGTTTCTTCAAAGAATGGATGGAAGAATGAGTCATTCAGAGAAGAGGCTGATTTCTATTTATCAGGGGCAAAAATCAAATACACGTCAGCTCCCGTTTCAAAAGAAAGCTCGCAAAAACATGACTTCTATAGCACGGGGTTAATGCGTTATTAACTTGAGCATTCTGTACACTGTTAGAGTAATCTCTGCACCCAAACAGGAAAACAACGAAACTTACACCAAATATAGTTGTTTCTGACTGGATGCATATAGTAGGACATAAATACAGGAGATCCAGTTAAAAGTAAAAAGAATCAAAAGATACAAATATTATGTAAGCACATAAAAAATATGAAAAATGTCCACTACTGATTTGCATACAGTGCACAAAACTGCCATACTGACAAAAAGAACAAAAACATCACAGAACACTCACTAACAGTTTCATTATGAATTCATTCATTTCAGTGTTGGATGGAATGTTGAGGGGAAAAAAAACCAAATAATATGTTGGCTGTATTACTTTGGCTGCTTTATTTATTTATTCCTCACTTTTTGTGTTATAAAAAACTAAATAAAGTGAGCTATGCAGGGAATAGCACGACACACGACAGTATTTTTTATACGAGAATAAGCCACGCCACCCCAAAGTCGGATTTGTTAGCTCACCCTACCCAGAATCCTCTGCGGCGAGTCGCCGTTTTTCTACGCTACAGCTTAAACTGTAACGTGAAACTGAAGAAACCTTGTCAAAGCATGGATATTGTCAATTATTTCGACCAAGCCGTTCCGTCCGTTCCAAACCTCTGGAAACCTTTCCAAAGCTGTCGCAAAGCGGATGTTTGTTAAACATGTTTTCTAAAAATCTGCTTATTATTATTAGTCTTCAATTATGTGGCTCACCCGCCGTACACGTCCCTGTGCGTGAGCTGTTACTATAGAAACGAGAACATATTAGAGCGTCGCAAATTAATCCTCACCTTCTGACCGATTAGGTTCGAGAATTCAGCCGCGCTGTGATACAATAAAGTTTATTACCCAGAACCCGAATGATTTATAGACTACAGTGTGCACATAACCATAGCAACCTGAACACAGTTTACATACTGGGAAGTTGATTCTGGTGTGAGAGCACGACGAGGAGAAAACAGCTCTCGTTCTCATCTGGGACGCTTCAGCGGGCGCTGAATACGGGGTGTTTAAAACAGCGTTCCGGATAAAGAAAATTCCTCTGAAGAATGAAATCAATTTTGAAATACAAATAAATTCCATATTAACTCGCTCAGGTTTTTTTTTGGTCGTCTCACGTAACTCACGTAGGTACCGAGGTCGACGTGATGCAAAAAGATAAAAATGAATGACATGGATTTACACAAAAGCGCGAGATACCAACTTCTGCTCCTGTAACCATAGCAACAATTGTATAACACAACCGAGGCAAGCACGTATATGTGCGAGTTTAACAATAACGTGCAGAAAGTGGCGAGACCTGAAAGGGATCAGTGTCACCACAACAAAGAGTGTTACGGGAAGGGCGTGCCTGTCACGGTTTGTGGGAAGGTCTAAAGGCAGCGCAGACGCGGACACAGAGACGAGAGCCGCACCTTGATGGCTGGGTGTGTTTTGGTGGAATCGTTGCTCTTTTCTCCTGGAATGCTGCCGGCTGATCTCCCCTCGCATTTGTAACGAAAGCGCATCCCTCTCGCCTTGGGTTGCTCGATGATCTCGACGTACGGTGTGCCTGGAGGAAAGGAGGAATAGAAAGGGTTGGATGAAAACGGCATGTTCAGTTATACGAACGATTTTCCCGAATCTTATGTATCGTGTACCACAAAGTGTGACAAACGGTATTGTCCGAATTATATCGTGAAGTGCGCTACGAGGATACATAATCTATTATTGGATCATGCCCAAGTCCATAACTCAGACATGTAGGAAGGATGGTGATCTGCGAGGATATACAAGCAATTTGTAAAATGTTTCTAGTAATTATTAAACATACAAAAATAAAAAATATGAGTAACAAATAACCATTTTCAGTGCTACTTAATCATGTTGGTAATCACCTCGATGTGGGTGTGTGTGTGTGTGTGTGTGTGTGTGGGTGTGTGTGTGTGTGGGTACCTGCATGTTACGCATGCTTTTGCTCTACAATCTACAATTCTGTAAGCTATTCATTCAGACAGTTTAGTTTATATTTCAGGACGCAGGACCTTCATCTAAGACAAAAAGGCACAGTTGAGGGTCACATCGGTTTTACTTACGGCGCTTTTCAGCCTACACTTACTAGGAATGTGGGCAATGGCGGTCCTACTAACCAGGGGAGTGAAAACTTATACAACCTACCTGCTTGCACCTTCAAAGGTCTATTTCATTTCAAGTTATAACATTACACTTTGGGGGGGGGGGGTATTTATGACAGACAAACAGACAGACAGACCCCTTACCTCGTGGCACGGTGGGCGGCCCCCAGCCGAACATGTCTGGAAAGTAAAAAAGAAAAAAAAGAAAAATTATAAATTTTAGAGATTGAAGGAACAAAGCAACAATTTGTTATACAACATTCACCCATGACTACTTTTATTATTTTTAATACTGATATTCTGGACTTGATCAGTACTCTCAACGTAATAAAAAAATACTTCTGGCTAAACAATTAATGTTCACAAATACATCAAAACATAGCTTCCATTTATCGGTCTGCTCGTAATAACGTCAGTAACAAATATCATTCATTCAATTATCCAATCAGCCAATCATGTGCGGAAAACAAAAAACATCCAGTAAGGGGCAGAGATCAGATGAGAATGGCCTGGCTGGTTCGATTAGACAGCAAGGCTAGAGTAACACAGATAACCACTCTTTACATCCATGGTGAGCAGAAAAGCATCTCACCTGTGATTCCATACACTGCGCTGCTTCCACAGGATTTCTGTAAATTACCGGAGTGTTCGCTCTACATGTGTTTTGCCTTCAAAAGTAGTACATAGGGTTATTGCCTTTGTCGCAAGTGTTGGCATGATGTTCACTGGAGTGGAAATATTATTTAGATCCTTTTGTTCTCTCCATCATCACCTCTTACAGCAGGGATCATTACAGCAGCCCTGTTCCTGGAAATGAAGTCCAGCTAATCAGGTACACCGAACTGTTAGATTAGAGGTGGAACCGATTGATGTGGAAAGGTGGGAATGGGATTCTGTCAGTTTGAAAAGTATGCTTCACAGGATGGTTTGCCGTGTGTGTGTGTGTGTGTGAGTGTGTGCGCGCGCGCGCGCGCATGTGTGTGTGTGTGTGTATATGTTTAGGCAGGATGTGGTGTCATGAATGTAAAATCTCACCTATATAAAAAAAAAGCTACATTAAACGGCCGTGCTTCACGTATATGTAAGTATGGCATGGACTGAGGCGAAGCTTTAGATTTTGAGGTGTTTACTTGACTGGACGTAATGACATCGTAAGTGTTTTCTGCACTCTGTGATTGGATGATTCCGTAGCTGCTTGGTGCTCTGTGATTGGACAACGTTGTAAGTGTTTAGTGCTCGGTGATTGGACATCGTAGATGCTAAGTGCTCTGAGTTTGGACAATGCCGTAGTCACTCAATGCTCTGTGACTGAACGACATCGTTTTGTGCTCTGTGATTTGACAACATTGTAGGCACTTCCTGATCTGTGATTGGACGATGTCGGATGCATTTAGTGGTCCGTGACTGGACATCATCATAAGCATTTCAGTGCTCTTAGAACTGAAATTACTCATGACTTTTTCCCCAGCTCAACAAAAAACCCACCACGATCAACACATTATCACCATTTTGTGTCCCCTGGCCCATTTGCACCGCGCATGCGCGGATCGGGTTACAGCGTAGACATCAATCCTTCTAGTGGAAGCCCTTCTCCGTCATATCCGTTCGCACATGGACTGTAAACTGAATCACTAACAATATAAAGAGTTAATAAAACACAAGCTTGAAATACAGCGTAGTTATCAACCGAGTTTCTATCAATTTGTACCGCATTATTTTCTGTATAATAACACAAATTTAGGTTGGGATTTATTCACAACGGCAAAACAATGTAACCTAAATAACGCCCATTTTACTGATACCAAAAGTCCTGGATAAATTTCTTAACGTAGCCAATAACAAATGTTTACTAATGATAATTAATACATTTGTACAAAAATAATCCAGCTGTTTTTCCCGAAAAACAATTTCATTCGGGTTATTTGTGTTCATGTTGCAAAGTTTTCAGTTGTACTTCCGACAAGACATGGCAGCACCAGGGCCGCAACCCAAATGACTCCCACTTGGACGTAGAGTACACTAGGTACGGTTTAGAACGCTATTACGACATAGTGCATCTAGGTAGGGAGTACAGAGCCATTTGGAATACAGCCTCCGTTTTGGTCGCAGGCTTAAACTGTATTGAAAGCCCTGACGTTTGGGGGCTTCCCCCCACCGGTGGACGAAAACAACAACTTCATTGAACACACACACAGACATACGCACACACATACACGGAACACACTCAGCGAAACTTACCAGCCATTTCGGCTCCAACTCACGCTCAAAAAACGTGTAAAATCCGCAGAAACGCAACAGTCAGTCTGTTTTGCACTACTTTTGTAAAGTATTTTTAGCTGGTTTGCTCTTCCTCGCTTCACCGAGACGAAAGTAAGTTTGCGGACCGCCCTCTTCTTTCAAGGCGGAAGTGACGTGTGGAGCTTAAAGAAACAGAACGTTGCGTTTCGCATCCTATGATGAACCCAAACCACAAGCTAACCTTACAATAGTTTCTTAAGATAATTAAGAAACTAACCATGAATACTGACAAACACCTATACTATACATTACTGTAGGTAATGATCATTATCATGCTTATTTGTTTATTTGTAAGAATAACCTGAAAGATATGAAAAACAAACAACCAACAATGTTTTAAGCTATGGCCTCAGCACAAGATTATGAAGTGGCTGATTAAACCCATTCAGGTCCAGAAGGCTTGTTTGTGTTTTGTTCAGTTATTTCATAGATACTCAACTTGATGGATCGCTGTAATTCTGGGGGCGGAGCTTCGTAAATATGGGCGGGGATTGGGAGGTTAGAAAAAACATTTAGGTCCACTTTAGAGTGAAAGGGAAGGTCTACAAGATGGAAGTGAGACCAGCTATGTTATATGGGTTGGAGACGGTGGCATTGACCAAAAGACAGGCAGAGCTGGAGGTAGCAGAGTTAAAGATGCTAAGATTTGCACTAGGGGTGACGAGGATGGACAGGATTAAGAACGAGTATATTAGAGGGTCAGCACAGGTTGGACGGTTTGGAGACAAAGTCAGAGAGGCGAGGTTACATTGGTTTGGACATGTGCAGAGGAGAGATGCTGAATATATTGGGAGAAGGATGCTAGGGCTGGAGCTGCCAGGCAAAAGGAAAAGAGGAAGGCCTGAGGAGATTTATGGATGGGGTGAGAGAGGACATGCAGGAAGTTGGTGTAACAGAGAAAGATGTGGAGGACAGGAAAAGCTGGAAAGAGATGATCCACTGTGGTGACCCCTAACGAGAATAGCCGAAAGTAATGATGATGATGATGTAGGATTTAGGGGGATTTATTAGCAGAAGTGGAATATAATGTTCACAAGTGTGTTTTCATGGGGTTGAATTCTACATAGTGAACTGTTAAATATCAAACCCACCTACTTAACCATTGGAGACCTAATTTAAAAAAAAAAAATGACCTAATGTACATAATTAAGAGTCAAAAACAATAATGAGTGAAGCTATGTCTGAAGAAATGTCTGACTAACTGGATTCATGTTATATTAGGAGGAGTCTGGCTACACTTTTCAGGTAAAAGAAACTAATGTATACGTAAAAAGTCCCTAGAGCAGGGGTTCCTGAACGTCTTGATCAAACAACCCCAAATGATCATTATAAATTTTCAAGTCCAGTAATTGAAAACCCTATTTTGTTTTTTTAAATTCCAGATTCATCATAATGGACTACTGTATCATTTAAACCTTTTATAATGTTAGGAAGCATATGCATGTGTAACACAAGCTCTGTCTCTCTTTAAAACGTTTTGCCGTCATCGTGATTGCTGTCATGGTCAAATCAAAAACTCTGGCCTTACATACAAAAATATTATTTAATCTAGAAAATCCTGGAGATTGGTATTTAAAACAGACCTTTTTGTAGGTTTGAAAGTGACATAAGAGCTTTTTTAAATTTAAATACTAACATTAATAAGAAAACTGGTATAAAACTGAATAAGGGTCTAGAATAGTGCATAAGGATGAAATTTCAGACATAGTGCTATTTTGTTTAGTGGATGCACATGGAAATGTAAATTTTTGCAATTTTTGCTACACTAGTGCAGAGTGTCATTATAGTGAAAAGGCGAAAAGACTAAAATAACATGCACCCTATTAATTTAATCATGGCATGTCTGAATGTGACTCCCAGTAACATTTCAAAATATTAGCACACAAACCCATCTTCAATATGTCTAATATTATTTTTGTAAAATAACTGAATGAAACGGGGTCGTGAATGTGGGGACCCCATTTGGGAAACCGTGTCCTAGAAGTCCCCAGAAAAGTAACATGATCCAGAAAGCTCTAGAATGGTTTTTGAGATTTAGGTTCTGGCCTAACACTGTTGTTCTGAAATACCATATTGTAGCTTTGAAAGCTAATCTATGATCTTACATCTGATTTGCAATGAGCAGATTGTAGTGCAGGGTATACAGGAAAAGGAAATGGCACTGTAAAAAACATAAGCAGAATCAACTAAGAGGAAAAAGCTTTGTTTCAAGAAACAAATTAATCATGCTGGACTCATTTTATACCTATTAAATTGAGAAGAAGGAAACTTGGGGAAATTGGGTGTTGTTTTGGGAAATCCTTTGATCAGAACGACTGAAGGACTTTGATAATGTAGCCATAGCATTATAAAGTGGTTTCGAATAAGGCAGAAGTAACATTGTTATTTTCAAGCTGGGTTTTCAGCTGAGGTTTGTCGTGAACTAACTCATACATTCATACACATCTCATACACTTTTTGAGTCATTTCTCTGTAGGCCATGCAGTGAACCACCCCTCCTGTTCATTTCAGTTTGTATTTCTCCATCTAGTGGATGACTAGCATTCAGCATGAGCCAGAAAAGAAATATCACATGCCGATGGATTTAACATGCCTAATACTGTAAGTTCATATGTTTCATAGCAAATCTTCAGCCTGTTTATTTTTCCAAATATTGTAAATACTATAATAAATATTTCACCGGTTTTTATTTAGTCAGATTTTTCCCCCAGCACATCTTCCTGAGATCTGTGAAGAGGATCAAATGCTGTTCATACGTTTTAGTTTGTAAAACTATGAAATAAATTAAATGAACCCTGTACTGTTTGAAAAAATTGAAATAAATAGAATCCATTAGAAACCGCCCCATTACAAAGACACACAGTGTTCCTGTCTGTAGCCCATTTTAACGATAAAAATAAAAAATGATTTGCATTGATTAATACTGGTAATTTGATGACCATCCCAGTCTAAATCTTGGTTCCATTCATTTAAACATGTTTGTCGACTGCAACATAAATCCTCAGGTGGATGGATGGATGGATTAACATACAAACAGGAAGATGAATTGGAAAGAAAAAATGCAAAACCTTCCTTCTGTCCCAGAAGCTAGTTTATGTTTTGATAATCAAAATCAGACTGAAGCACATGCCTAATTACTGCACTTTTAGTGTTTAATATTGAATATTGGTTAATCATTCATTCATGCAGACTTCTATGTAATGTTCTCTGGCATCCTTTTCTCTATTTATAAACAATTATCTGTAATTATGTGTAATTATATTTATTTATAAGTTGTCATGGTGCTTCTTTTTTTCTTCTAAATAGAGGTCTAAGCACTAATGGTACTGTAAACAATATGATTGGATATTGGATATTTTCATAAAAAGGGGTCCAGGCAACAAATAGCCCCATCTATTATCTATTTATCTATCTATTTATCTATTCGTCATTTAAGCAATTTTGCATGAAAAAAAAATTTGTATTAGCAATAGCATGGCTGTGATTCATCTTAGATACAAAACTGCATGCTGATATTATATATATATACAGTGCATCCGGAAAGTATTCACAGCACATCACTTTTTCCACATTTTGTTGTGTTACAGCCTTATTCCAAAATGGATTAAATTCATTTTTTTCCTCAGATGTCTACACACAACACCCCATAATAACAACATGAAAAAAGTTTACTTGAGGTTTTTGCAAATTTATTAAAAATAAAAAA
>JAQQZX010123171.1:0-10190 GCA_030068355.1 Notoglanidium maculatum | reverse complement strand
TGTGTTGGCCCTGTGGTGGACTGGCGACCTGCCCAGGGTGTACCCCGCCTCTCGGCCGAAGATGCTGGGATTGGCTCAAGCTTCCCCGCGACCCAGATGGATAAAGCAGTATAGATGATGGATGGATGGATGGATGGATAGTTTAAGAGAAGGAAGCTGTGGCTGACTCACCTTAATAGCACATAGTGGATCTGCCATACACTTTCCTCTTTGAACTGCTTCTCAGATGGAAGGTAGTGTTCACTTCTTCATAGTGCAAGCACAGAGCCCTTTCCCAACATTTTAGATGTTCTTTTGGAGGTGGGACAACTGTGACCAATGTCATGATGACCAATGAGTGTGGTATTGCTGTCACAAAAGCTCATTCCTTAAGTTTGTCTTGTCTAAGGGCTGGTTTGTTCCAACCATTTACTGCATCAACAGTTGTGTAATGGAGTGCATGTTCTGCTATGGTTTGGGTCCCTTGCTCAAGGCTAATTCATTCTCCTGCTTTCTTCCCCTCAGGACAGTGCTAAAAATGTTGCAGAACAGGTTGATGAAAAGATCATGTAACTTAAGAACATCTCTGTTAGACAGCGCAGGTGTTATTATTCCTGGTGAGATTTTGAGCAGAGAAGTACAGGGAAAATTCCAGAAAGAAACCTTGGAATTCTCAGGGACTTCATCCTATTTCTTCTGCTGGGCTATAACAAGCTGACGTTGAGGGCTGGCCGAGGAGGACGGGACTAAGTGCTGTAGCCGGTTAAATTGTTAATGGGAAAAAGCATGAATGTACACTAGCTGCTGCTGTTGTTCACCTACAACTCTTCCTTGAACAAACAATGTATGATGTAGCTAGCCAAAACTTTCTGCAGTTTATATTAATTTTGTCAGGGTTTTGTTAGAGCCTTGTCCAGGGAGCCTCGCTTAACCTGGTCGCTTAAGTGTGCAGACCCTGTTCAGTGTGAATGTGAAAATAATTGTGTGACTAATCACATTCAAACTCATGTTCCAAAGTTTGTACCAAACTCATGTTTCCAAATACGGAAAAACATTAGTTGTACCACAGAACACCATCAAGGCCATTATCAACAAGTGGAGAAAACAGAGCACCACATTGTTACTACCAAGAACAAGTTAAAACCTTATCAGGGAGACGCCAAGAGACCTACAGTAACTTTAAAGTAGCTGCAGGAATATCTGGCAAGTACTGGTCTCTCCTTGCATGTGACAACAATCTCTCATATTCTTTACATGTCTGCATGAGACCAATGTTGAACTTTTTGGGCGTAAGGCTAAAAGATACTTTTGGCACAAAATCACCTAAATATCACAATATTACAATAATAATACAAATATCACAACGTCATTTGTTAACTGATTGCAATAATAATACTCCAGAAAGCCTGAACTCTTTTATATACCACAGTTTTATATTTTGTGCTATGAGTGAGTTTTTTAAATGTTGACTCTCTAGGCAAGACTGTTTAATACCAGATGAAACATCAAGCTTCAATGCACCTTTCGAGGTATATGTACACACGCGTACATACAGAAGGCCATTATAATGGTCATTTGTATTTATTTCACTGTAGTTTCCGAACTTTATTAAAATGAACATACAAACAAATTTCACATCAAACATTTATTGTTATATCCTGAGGTACAAGAACTTTTCAATAGCAATGTTGCATATGCATATTTTTGGTGTTACATGTTTCACACATTCATCAATACACTGAAAGTGATCAACACTTCAACTACACTTCAGCTGTAGGATTAAGGTCGATTATTTTGAAGAATCTCCAGGACTTGGATTCTCCATGGCTCATACACACAGTCCTCCTCTAAACCACTGGGAACCATTCCACAGTTGGGAGGCACCCACGCTGAGTCATAGCCATTCTGATGCCATGTCTTCTGCATGGGATGGCCTTGACAATCGATCTTCTTCACCTTACCCACTCGTACCCTCAGCTTGAGGACCGCTAGCTTCTCCGTTTGGTTATTCAATGGATATCTAGAGGCTTTCTTAAAATCACGGCTTAAATAGACCCCAGGACCGAGCATGCCATCTGAGGAGCGGGTAAAGCCTCTAGCTTTGATCTGCTGAGCATTATTCCATGTAGTGCCATGATACATCGTGTAAAACCTGTGTCCAGGGTATTTTTGGCAGCCAGCCATTGCCTTTTCTCCTATGTCCTCAAGATCATCATCCACCTCCTTCTGATATTCTTCTATTCAGATATTCAGAGCTGAAATTGCATGCACAGGTGTTCAGATCTCAGTCATAGATACAGGTTTAAACGCTACAAAGATTTACACAGCATTTACAAGGGTATAAGTTATTGATTTTTCTTGCTTTGGACTTAGGCCTTATGTGTAGGTGCTACCTGTATTAGAAGGAGCTTTCCTACTGGCATCTGTGTTATTTTACTAAAGAGGAATTTACTTGATAGGCGTGCATCTGCTTCTATCTTAGCACATTGTATGTATATTAATAACAATTTGCATGCACTTACACTAAGGTTTAATACGCTTTTATGAAATCCACTTTACTTCATTCAGGACAACGCACTTTAATGAAACAAAATTGTAGCTAAAAGTATACAGTATCTCTATAAGGTAATTAAAAAAAAATTTGTATATATATATATATATATATATATATACATATATAGTATAGTACAATTTTATTTAAATTGCTCAAAGTGTACTTTACAATTAATATACTTTAAAGAGAGAGAGAGATTATATGAAGGAATCCAAACTTACCTGTGCTACAGGTAAACCCGTCTTGGAGCGGTCTGCAGTTGTCCTTAATTATAGTTTCATTTCTGATGTGCAGTGGCTTCTTATATACCTAGCAAGGATGACTCATGGGTTAAACAGCTGTTCCATTTTGCTGTTTAAATCTCACCACAGTATTAAGAAATTGTCTTCATTATCTTCCTTTATTAGGGATGTAAACGAACAGGAATACATTGTTTACATTAAACAGATAAGCATCCTCTTTTCTTTTTTCTCCACAGGCATCTGGTTGAGACTACAGGTGTGCAATCACACAGGAAAAACATTGTGTTAATGGCAAATTTTTACTTTTATACTTCGTATGAGAGCTCGCATTTCATTCACTACTAGGAATGAAATGCAACAAGCCCAAAGACTGAAGTAAATATCATAAAATAATATTCAGTGGCTATAGTTGTAGCACTCAGCCTGCGTCCTCGTGCCTGCGACCGAATCACAGCCATGCTGATATTCAGTAAACAATATTTGTTAAACAGTGTTTTGTTTCAATGATTTTTTTTATGTGGCCTTTGGGCTGTGTTCCAGTCAACCATTGTACACTACCCAGGTCACACCATTACCACTACATAAATATTATAATTGATTTAACACTGGTAGAAACATACTATCAGATGATTTCAGCATGAGAGACTAAAACAACCTTCTTTTTAAAACGAAATTCAAGATCATTGAACTTGAAAATATGCATACGCTGAAGGTGGTTTGTCTGCTAATGCTTGAAATGTTTTCATGTTCTGTGGCAAAAGATATCTTGTTATGCCAGTTCACCTTACTTAACGGGAAGTAATTTACGCAGTATGTTTTTCTCCTGCGCACGTGCAAGTGTGACCCCTGTGAGGTTAATGTCTTCATTCTATTCATATCTTCATTTGTATTTTCCTACGTATTATTAGCATTAAATGAAAATATGGAAGACATGCTGAAGAAAGTTTATATTTAAAAAGCCGACTTTCATTACAAAAAAATTGATGATCACATTTTAATTATAAATATTGTGGCTTTACACCTGTGGTTTAATTACAATCATCATGGACATGAATGTAATGGCAATATTGGACTTTCACTGATTGGTTTGAACTGTTGTTTTTCTGGGGAAGAATAATTGTACGTATAATATAATATATAATAATAATCTTTAATAAAAAACAAAAAAAAAGGGATAAAAAACACAACAAGAATTTGGTGCACAAGTTGTAATTTATTTTGGGTTTTCTGAAATCAACACAGGGTCAAAAATATACATAGATTATTAATTCACTGGTGCCTCTTAACTTCCTGTTAATGACCATGATTGACTACAGCTGGAAGCGTCTCTGTGCGCAACATATAAAGGGTTTGTTTGACAAGTTCACGTTAATGGGATGAATACCTGCTTTGCCGTGTTCAGGAAGAAGACCCAAACTGTCACCCTCAGCTGAGAGGAAATTGATTCAGATGGTCAGGAACAACCCGAGAAACATCAAGACACAGGTTTGACGTTAACTGGAAGCTGCTGGAACACTGTCTACAGAGAAGGAAGCCCCTGCTTCAAAAATTGACACCTTCAAACTCGACTAAAGTTTGCAGCTGACCACACAGACAAAGAAAAAGCCTTCTGGAAGAAAGCTGGTGAGATGATACAAAAGATTGATTTGTTTGGCCACAATGGCCAGAGGTACAGAGGAACACTGTACCATCTGTTAAGCATGGTGGTGGTAGCATCACGCTCTTGCGGCTTGGGCTGGAACTGGTTCATTGCACAATTAATTGATCTCTATGAATTCTGCCAAGAAGAGTGGTCAAATATCCAACCAGAACTCTACCAGAAGCTTGTTGATGGAAACCAAAAGTAGTTTGGTAGCTAAAAAAGGCAGCCAATCAAACGAACCTGCTGCATCCATGTTAAGGCAGCAGACAAAGGTAAATGGTTTTATTCATGTAACTGGCAGACAATACCAAAATATAGACAAGCTCATGGTCAAAAAGAGACAGAGGGCAAAGAAGTTTTAAAAAAATTAGACAAATCCGAAAAAAAGAACAATGAGCGTGAGTCAAAATCCAGAATACCATGAACAGAGATAAGTGAATGGCATGTCAGGAAAGGAAACATTCGATACGATAGTGTTTGCATGATTGAACCCAGGTGTGCATGATTATTAGTCAGGTGAATGAGAATGTGTCAGGAATCATATTTCGAGGCATCCATATTTGTGGGCCACAAAGAAATCTGAGAACTTGAGTCCATCACTTATTCCACTGTCAATATGACCGGAATTCATTAATTGTGGATTAATCCCAAGAACCTCTGACAACTTTTAAAGGATTCTAGTTTCTACAAGTATACCGATGGTGAAGACTTATTTTATTAGACCTAGCAAGGTGTTTCGTGTATTAAAGTTTCAAAAAAGCAATGTTTCACACTTTTCAGAATGGTATAATGGCGTCTAAGAGTATCCCGAACTACATCAGTAACATAGCCAACGTGTCTAGAGTAAGATTAAGGGAATTATTCAGCAAAAGAAATTTTGTTTTTTTTTAGTATATCCAAGTCATAGAACAACATACTTACAATGACATTTTAAATAAAATACAAGATCATTTTTCTTGAAGGAAAACATATGTCGAAAGTGGCTCGCCTGCTAATGCTTGAGATGCTTTCACTTTCCGGTTCAAATGAGATCCTGTTTGGCCAGTTCAGCTTACTTAGTTGGAAAGTAATTTAAACAACTTTCATTACTTATCAGGTACGCAGCTTTTTTGCAGACACTAAACATCGGCCTTTTGTTTCATTGATTTTTTTATGTGGCCCTTTGTCAACCACTGGGCTGTGTTCCAGTCAACCATTGTACACTACCCAAGTCACACCATTACCATCAAAAAGTATTACTGATTAACACTGGTAGCATCATACTCTACGATAGTCTCATCTTGAGAGACTAACAATTATTTGATTTTTCTTTTAAACAGCTTCTTTTTGTAAAATATGCATGTATGGGCTTTTCTTTGAATGATAAAGCTCATGTTTGAATGATAAAGCTTTAATTACAATGCCATAAAGAGTCCACTTTACTGTCTATGTCAAGTTTTGCTTGTTCTTCCTGTGTCTGTGCGGGTTTCCTGTGGGTTCTGTGGTTTTCTCCCACCTACCAAACCCATGCTGATAGATGGACTGGCGACATTAAATTGGTGTGTTGTGCCTGTGATGTCCTATAATGGATTGCCATCCCATCAAGGATCAGGAACTGTCAGGAACACTTAAAACCTTGCTATATAGGGATTTACGTAGACTTTTCGAGGCTCTACCCAGAGAGGCAAACAGAAAAACCCTTTAGAGTGCCAGAAACTGAAACAAAACTGAGAACAAATGTGGAATGTGTTTACATAGTTAAAATAATAGCAGGAATAACTGGAGTTTCTCTGTCTTTACTCTTGGGTTTTCATGCAATGTACCTAAAGAAATACCCCTAAAGAAAGACACTAACATTTTCACGACAAGTGATTACAAGCTTAGACTGTAACGAAGTGCTTATAGTGAAGGTGTTTGCTAATGTGTGAGATGTTTTCATGATTTGTGCTAAAAGATTTGTGTTCTTGTTATATCTATCTATCAGGTGTACACCAGTGAATGTACAATTGAAGCAAGACGTTTACATACACAGTCATCATGGCAAGATTTCTTTGAACTGTTCTTTATTTCTGGGGAAGAATGATTGTACAGCGTACATCTTCAACAGACAAAGAAGAATTTGGTGCACAAGGTTTAATATATTTGGGGTTTTCTTCTATGCAAGATATGCAAGAACAATGGGGGTATTTGAGAAGGCTTGACCACAAGAATGAGAATAATTACTTGGTGAATGGCATCAGGGGGTACGATGTTTTACAATCCCGTTTTCCATGATCTAGCCACCCAGTGCTTAAACTTATATTTGGTGTTTGAGTGTCTGTAACTCTAGATTGAAGACTTTGGCCTGGTCCCGAACCTCCCAAACTCCTGAATGCCCCCAAGTATATGAGGATTTGACAGCCAGAGTGTCTGAATAATGTGAAACCAATTTTAATAAGAATAGTTTAAGAGAAGGAAGCTGTGGCTGATTCACCTAAATAGCGCACAGTGGATCTGCCATACGCTTTCCTCTTTGAACTGCTTCTCAGCTGGAAGGTTGTGTTGGCCACAGGGTCATGGTCGTGAGTTGCTTCTTCATAGTGCAAGCACAGGCCCCTTTCCCAATATTGTAAATGTTCTTTTGGAGGTGGGACAAGTGTGACCAATGTCCTTGGTGCAGATGGACTAAGCACATGGCTAAGGTGGGTCAGTTGTCTTTTCCTCCTCAGCTGTATGTTGATGAGGGTATTGAGTGTGGCATGGATGTCACAAAAGCTCATTCTTTAAGTGTGTCTTGTCTAAGCCCCTGATGGGATCAAGGGCTTGTTCCAACCATGTTATGCTGCAAGAATTGCTTCAAGGATTGCACATTCTGCCATGGTTTCTATTAATTCCTTGTGTACCAGAGATCTCATGGCAAGGTGATAGATATGGAGCATTGAAGTATTGTGTTGCAGTGCTTCAGTTAAGGGTAGTGGTAGCTCAGTGGTTAAGATGTTGGCCTGTTGATTAGAAGGACATGAATTCAAATCCCAGGTAAGTATTCTCTTATCCATTCATACAATCTCTCTCTCTCTCTCTCTCTCTCTCTCTCTCTCTATCTACCTATCTATGTACCTGTTAATCTATGCAATCTATCATTGAATTTTTTTTAATTAAATAGCCCATATTAGACATTGCTGTTTGCACCTCTACCTCGGGAATATCATTAAATGTTCCATATGGCATATTAATAATATGTATTAATTTAATTGTTTTATAATGTTATAAAGATTGGAAACAGTAAACCGTAAATAAAATTTTATTCGTCTACGTGAGTGGTTAAATCCATGTACCCAAGCAGAGATTCAACAAAAAAAGGAAGAAAAAAAAAAAAAAACACTGACAGCACAATATTAAAATAATAATAATAATAAAAAATAATAAATAAAAGTTATAAATAAGGATTGAATCTTTCTGGACTAGATGATCACAAAATAGAATTTCGATAATGTATTTAAATATTTTAGGAAAATATAATTTTTGTCCAAAGAAGCTATTATTTAATCATTATTTATTATTTTGTTTTATAGACTTTAAACAGATTTATTTATTATATGTTTCCTACTACCATGCTGCGTTTTAACTGTTTTAATATACATCCCTCTACTGACACATTATGTAAACTGCAGCATGTTAATGAAACATTCAAATTACAGTATATTCAAAGACATTTTGTAGTCTGTAGCACAAACAAAACAATTAAAGTCATTTAGGCTCTATTTGCAGTGTTAGGTCCACTATGTAGGATTTTGAGCGTTTGGCATTCAGGATCATAACCGGGTCAGGTTGACCCATCTGGGGCATTAAAACATAACTGGGACATAACTGGAGGTTTAAAGGCAAACTATGTAGGATATGTAGGACTATGTGCGGAGATCTATTAGCACAAATGGAATATAATATTCATAAGTATGTTCTCATTAGTATATATTTAACGGTGACTAGGAATCGTTGTGTTTTTGTAAGCTTTAGAAACAGTAAGAGCGCATGAATCCTCTTCAAAGAAGTGAAAGTATGAAGCAAGACGAGGAATTCGGACAATACGACGACAGAAAACAAGGATAAACATTTGGTGTGGCATTTCCCAGATGGAAATCAGCGATGAGGGACAAATGATTTCAGTGCCTGTTTTGTATGGACAGAATTTCAAAATATCATTGCGTGACACTGTTCCTATAGCATTTATATAATCATTTATTAGCCTCGCTGGTGTTTCTCAAGTAATGACTCGCACAACACTGCGATAACACACCAAACTACAGACTAAAGTAACACAGCTATATGTAAAGCACTGGGCTGCCTTGTAAATACCACTTTCGTTTCTGTCGGTATTGTTCATATCATCCAGACCAATATAATAAAGTCATTTTATAAATACAAACCAACCTATATCATATTCGCTCCCTTTAGAGGACTTTTTCTTATTGGGCAGCAGCAGCTCAGTTAGCTCCCCTTCCACTTGCCCTGACCACTTTACCACCTCTCCTGCTCCCTCTACCTGTGAATACATTCTTGGACACAAGCTTCAATGATACAATGGAGCTAAGTGTTTAGATCAAAGTGTCTAATGGACTAAATGGATCGCAATTGCTTTTAATGACTCCCGTTTACTGTCAGCGTTTTCCTCATATACTCCAATAGTGTTAGCATTGCTACAAACATAGTATTTGCAACTCGGATACAGAACAGTAATGCCTGATTCACATGTGATTGTGATTTGCTGTCCATTCAATTATAACACTGTGAAGACATTTTACTGAGATGGAAATAATTTGAAACACTTCCTGAATGCTCTGACCAGATTCACACGCTAAACCTTACTCCCTAAAGGCACATAACTTTATATGACTTAAAATAGATAAAGCTAATCAAGAAAGTTTTTAAAAATATCTTTAATTGCTTTTCTTGATTGGAAAGTTTGACACACAATAATTGTCAAGGATTATAATATCACAATATTGTATCACCATTGCACTATTCTAGATCATTGTATTATTGTATTCAAAAAGTATTGGCACTCTGTACGTGCTTTGTTCAGTATTTGACTTCTTTTTATTTGCAAGGATATCTTCTATCCTTCTAAAGTCAGTTAGTTTGGACACATGTTATGGATGCCTGTCACATGTTTACTAAGTTTATATTGTCATTTTTGTGGTGTGTTCCTGCTTCAGTGGTTCCTGGTGAAGCAGGGGTTCTGCTCGGAGTTCTGTACTCCACTTGGGTCCTTATCCTTCAGCATTTCTCTCACAGGTGCTGGAGCTGGAAGGAAACTGTGAGACAAACACATGTCTAAGATATTCTAAAGGTAACATGTACATATTTAACATAAGTATGTGAGAAACGCTACACAGTCTTGGGACACTATTTATTCATTAGGATGCGGCATGTGGAGCAGTTGTAGGGAAAATGTAACTTGGTCCACTTAACCGAACACTGATATACAACCCTCCATCCATCCATATATCCCTTCTTCAGCCTTTATTCATTTTTAGCTGTATTTATTTTTCAAGAATGTTTCACGCAATACCCTAGGTCATGCAATATCACAGCTGAACACTCACTATCCTTCCTCTACACCAAAAGTCATCTTCTAACCTAGTTCCCTCATTTACTTCCACTTAATGTCTTAGTTCTCATATACAGTTGTGCTTGAAAGTTTGTGAACCCTTTAGAATTTTCTATATTTCTGCATAAAAATGACTTAAAACATCATCAGATTTTCACACAAGTCCTAAAAGTAGATAAAGAGAACCCAGTCAAACAAATGAGATGA